>PVJX010002691.1:0-123220 GCA_004027295.1 Dolichotis patagonum
AATCACCTACAAAACAGCAAGACCACTGAGACGGCAAATATGTCCTACAAAAAGACCAGGAAGGCAGAAGACATGTGCTGTCAGTATAAATGATACGTGTAGGGAACATGTGATTGTCATGTGTGCAGGTTGCCTTAAGTGTCATAAGATGTCACACCTTTTTTTGTAGAGTGTTATTGGTATTTTTACTGTAGTTCATATAGGAATTTATTTCTGATGTTCTTTTTTAAACAGCACACCAAAAACCAGTCAATGTTGAAATTTTTGTTTTTTATAAACAATAAATATTAAAAACACAATATTTTATTTTTGTGATAATTTTTCTGTTAAATACTCATTATTAATATAATAAAACTCATGAAATCAGAATTAACAATTCATGAATATAAATATTCTAGGGGCTAGAGATTTAGCTCAGTGGCACAAGTGCCTGCCTGGCAAGCACAAGGTCATGGGTTCGATCCCTGGTACCAAAACAAAAAAATATTCTAAAGCGGGCCAGGGATTTAGCTCAGTGGTGTAAGTGCCTGTCAGATCACGTTTATGCACCCTAATGATAACTTTAGTCTTATGCTCCAAGGGTTATGGAATCCTCTTTCAAGGATCCAACACAGAAAGCACATATCCAGTCATTCAAGGTGTTCCGTGAGCCAAGCAAAGTCAAATGCTGAAGACATTTCTTTCCCTTAATTCATCCATCAAAACTCACCAGCCCTATATTTCCTTCCTGAGAATTCCTATTATGCTCAGTCTGACAAACTATTTCATGTTAAGGAATTAATGATGTTCTTTACCAAACATAATTTACATTTAACAGAAGGAAGCAGAAAGGTACATTTAAATGAGTGTGTTTAAATGAATTTTTTTATGTTGAGCTCTATGCTCTAACATCATTATCATCAACAACCAATTCATAGACTTGGGAAGCTCAACTTTTATTGAATTAGGTTGGTGAGCTAAGTGCCATAGTAACATTATATACAAAGTGTCCCAGAACTTCTCAACTTTGCATTCAATTGATTTCAACAAAGGTGCCAAAATAAGAATAGTCTTTTCAACAAACAGTACTGGGACAAGAGGATATTCACATGCAAAAGATTGCTGCTGGACACGTGTCTCACAATACACAAAAATTAAATAGGGCAAAGATCTAAATGTAAGAGGTAAAACTATAGAACTTTTAGGAGTTATAAAAATAAGTTGTTACCAGACATGGCGGCACATACCTGCAATCCCAGAACCCTAGAGGCTGACGCAGGATGACGGCCGTGAGTCTGAGGGCAGCACGGGCTACAGAAACGCCTCCTAGGCCAGCGGGCACTACAGAGCAAGACCCTGTCCCAAACAAACAAACAGGAAAAAAAAAAAGAAAGAAAGAAATCTTCATTGCTTTGTGTCATAGATTGAATTGTGTTTCCCTTAAAATCAGTATGTTGAAGCCTGAATTCCTACTGTGATTGTTTTGAAAATAGGACCTTTAAGGAAGTAATGAAAGTTAAATGAGATCATAGGGCGGGCTCTGAGGAAGTAGGACTGATGTCTTTATAAGAAAAGAAGCACCAGAAACAGCTCTTTCTGCTTGCACATGCAGGAGAAAAGGTCATGTGAGGACAGAGAGAGAAGGCAGCCACCTAAATGCTACAAAGAAAGGCCTCATCAGGAGCTAACTCTGCTGACACCTTGATTGTGAACCTCTGGCCTCCAGAACTGCGAGACAACAACTCTCCATGCATTAAATCATGCAGCCTGTGACACTTTGTTAGGGAAGCCTGAGCAGATTACTGTACCGTGATTAAAAGAAAAGTTTCTTAAGTGCAGCACCAAAAGCACAAATGACCAAAAACAAAAACAAAAACAAAACAGAAAAGTTGGACTTAACTAAAATTAAATATGTTTGTGCTTCAGAGAATATTATCAAAAAGTGAAAAGACAACTCATATATGAGAGTAAATGTTTGCAAATCATATAAATCTGCAAGGGCTTTGTATCCAGAATCTATAAAGAAATCTTTTTTTTTTTTTTTCTGGTACCAGGGATTGAACTCAACTGCACTCTTACAAGGCAGGCATTTATGCCACTGAGCTAAATCCCCATCCCTAAAGAATTCTTGAATAAACATTTTTCCAAGGAGGAAATACAAATGGTCAATAAGTACACGACAAGATACTCAACCTTCAGAAGTTATTAGAGAAAATGCAAATAAAAACCGTAATGAGATTCTTTCTCACACAAACTTGGGTGCCTATAATTGTAGTAACAGACAATAAGGCCTGTGGAGCAGGATGTAGAAAAACTGGAATCCTTATACATTACTGGCAGGAATGTAAAAATAGCCACTATGGAAAAGAGTTTTTCAGTTCCTCAAAAGTTATACAAAGAGTTTCACTCTTGAGACCTGTGTGGGGAATGGTCCTGTGAGGGGGTGGCAGGAGATTAAGAAGAAACTAGACACATACTAAAAGGAAAGCTGAGACCAGGTGGGACCTGACCCCTCAAATGGGGAGAAGGCAACAACCAGCATGGTCTGCCTCTTTATACACTGTCAAGAGGCAGGAAGTGTGTGACAGACAGGGCCAAAAGTGCAAGGTCTCAGTGTTTTGCTGAGAACACTCAAAGCAAAACATTCTCAGAGCTGGCTGTGCTGTAGTTAACAGGGAAGAACACCAAGGACAGACCCCTGCTGGACCAGCCTTGCTCCAGTCCCAAGAGCTTGTTTACATGGTTCACCTCTGGCTCAGCACAGCTCCACTGCTCCCTACAGTTACCACAGACCCAGAAATTCCACTCCTGATATATACATGAAATAATTGAAAACATGCACGAAACCTTGTACACAATTGTTTACACTAACATTGTTCATAATAGACAAAAAGTTGAAGCAACCAAAAGCCAGCCAATGATGAATAAACATACTGTAGTAAGTATGAGTTGTTGATACATACTACAACTTGGATAAACCTTGAAAGCATACTATGTAGAGAAGCCAGTCACAAAGATCCATATTGTACGATTCTGTTTATGTGAAATGTCCAGAATAGGCAAAACCATAAAGAAAGTAGATTAGTGTTTCCCATGATCTAAGGGAAATGGAGAATGAAGAGTAGATACTACTAAGCATGGGATTTCTTTTAAAGTAATGAAACAAACTGGGCACGGTGGCACAGGCCTGTAATCCCAGCACTCAGGAGGCTGAAGCAGGAGGATCGCCGCAAGTTCGAGACCAGCCTGGGCTACACAGTGAGCTCAAGGACCACTTGAACTGCGTGCATAGCGAGACCCTGTCTCAAAAAGACAAAAAAAAAGGGATGAAATATTTTAAAATTAAATTGTGGTGATAGTTACAAAACTCTAGGAATATACTGAGCCATTTTCAGCACATGAATTTTACAGTATGTGAACTACATATCAATAGAACCATGAAATAAATTCAGATTAGAAGAACATCCTTATAAAGAAAGTGATATTTGATCTACATATTAAAAGAAGAAAATTAGAGTTTCAGAGAACATGAGAGGGCTTTTCAGCAACAGGGAAACACATGGGCAAAAACCAGGGATTATGAACTCTGGAATTTAGGAAACCTGTGGCCAGTGCTCACGTGGAAGGAGGTTAGTGGAAAAGGAGACTGAAAGGGAAGTGGGGGCCTCATTCAGCCTGAATCCAAGCAGCAAAGAGAAAGAGCACTTGAAAGAGGTTAATAAGAGAGAAGGCAATGAAGAAATTGCGCAGAGGTGTGAGCACAAAAGGACTCAGAAAGGGTGGTGAAGTTTGCCTGAGACCAGCAGTAAGAGGCAGTCCTGGTGCTCTGTGGATTCCATGGTCCCGTGGATGGGAAGGGAGCAGAACTCAATGCGTGCTGTACCTGTAGAGAAATCCCAACGTATTTGGACTGGAGGCCAAAGATCAACACTACAGCAAAACCATGGGGCACGGAGCTCAGGGAAAATATGCATCTCTCCCTTTGCTCTGCAGAATCCTGCCAGCCTAGCCCCAAGGCAGAGCACACAGAACCTTTGACAGGGTGCAGACAGCTCAGTCTCCTGCAGCAAAGAGCTGGGGGCTGGGAGGTGTGACCCAGGGGTACAGGGGAAACGGCGCAGGGCCAGAGCACAAGACTCACGTGCCTTGCCAAGAAGTCTGGACTTCGTCCCACAGACAGGAGGAAACCATAAAAGGGATTTCGCCTGAGAAGCGACTGCAGCATGATGGCTTGCAGAGCGAGAGCCAGAGAGGCTGAGAACAACAGGTTCTCGAAGTGTGGGCCCCTGTCAGCAGTCTCCTTAGTACCTGCTGACTTGGTGCCATCACTAAGCTCCTTAGTCAGAAATTAGGGATCCGAGGCCTGGCAGTCTGGATTTTAACAAAGACCTCGAGTGATGCTGATGCAGCCTGAAGTTGAAGAATACCATCCCCTGACGCATGAACTCAGTGGGATTATTGGAAAGGTAGGAGTCGCACCTGATTTGAGGGCAGCTGGCCGAGAGAGGGCACCGTCTTCCCCTGCCCAGGGTGACAGCGTGGTGTTCCTAAACGCCGCTCTGCAGGTAGCTGCCAGCATCTGCATGCTGAGGACTGGCAGATGGAGCGCTCCTACAGGCCCAGAGTCACCGACTCAGCAGGTCAGGGTCCCAAGGGCAGAAGGGAAGAAACTGCAACAATTCCATACATCAGATGGCGTGCATTTTAAGTACTAGGATGAGTTGACATTTGTTTCAAGAGTGCACTCTCTCACCTTAGGCGCCTGTGTGAAATATTGCTGATCGTAAAAAGGAACCAGGTAGATTTCTGCTAAAGTAACCACATCTGCTAAAGTAACCACAATCTAAATGTTCAAAAATAAGAAATTGGCTAAATAAATGATGGTACTTCTTCTAATGTCATAGTATGCAGCATTATAATAGAATATTTATAAAAACACTTAATGACATTTAAATTGCATGTCCTACACAATTTCAATTTTGTAAAAGTAAATTACATGAACATTATATACGCATAGATATAATCTGACGAGACATACATTGTTTGAAGGGAGTACCAGGGATTGAACTCACCCTTGTGCTTGCCAGGCAGGTGTTTGTGCCACTGAGCCAAATCTCCAGCCTCAAGATGTACTTTGCAATGTTACCAATTCTTATGTCTAGCTGGTAAAATTGCTGGTTTCAAACATTTTTTGTTAGTACATGTTTGGAGCACATAATCATCACACTTGTCACAGGTAGCTGGTGCGCGTCCACAGGCCAGCTCAGTCCTCTGCCCCTCCCCCACCCTTCCCTGCTCTCTCCAACTCATGTTCCCTTTCCCATTTGCAAAACTCCATTTCTATTTTTTTCTTCAACTCTTTTTCAATAATCTCTTTTACCTTCCCTTCTCCCTATTTCCCATTATCTATCTTTTATTTTGCAGCTCACTCATACTTTGGGGTATTTTTGAAATTTAGTTGCATTTTAATTATTTTAAAAGGAACATACTTCTTAAGATAAAAAAAATGAAAGTTATTTAAAGTAAGAAAGAAAGCTGGGCATGATGCTTCACACCTGTAATCCCAGCACTCTGAAGGCAGAAGCGGGAGAATTGCCTGGAATTCGAGGACAGCCTGGGTTATATAGCAAGACTCTGGCTCAAAAAAAAAAAAAAAAGAAAGAGAAGGAGAAGAAAATTATATATGACAAAATTGCTATGCATAAAGTTAAGGCAGGAGTAAAACTGGGGAAATATTTCTAAATTGTATGACAATGGATAAATAAAAAAGAACACTCAAGTGTAAACTTTGCTCATGCCATGAACTGTATTTTATGAAAGATATTTTAAAGGAAAAATATTTAACCTCTCCAATAATCAATGAAATAAAAAATTTTAAATGTACCTTTTTTTATTTCTCTGATTATTTTAAAATAAAATATTAGTATTATATACTATTATACAATATTATCTAGAGTTTTGAAACACTGTGGAAAACTGATGCTTTATTATTTTTTAGAAGAGTAAAAATAGTTACAAAATTTCCAGATGAAAATTTCAAAATGTGGTTTGAAAGTCTTAAAATGCACAGATAGAAATTATTTCTAAGAATATAATACAAGTTTAAGTGCAAGTTTAGCTAATAAAAATTGGAAAGATATTTAACCTCAAATTATGGGAAATGCCTGGGAATGGACCTCAAAAACATCGCTGAATGAGAAAAGAAAACTGTACAATGATATATGCAGACAATACATTATTTATTTTAAAAGAGTTTCTAAATGTTTAATACATCTAAGATTAACAGTATGAAATGAATGATAGGACTGGGATTGTAGCTTAGAGGTAGAGCATTTGTCTAGCATGTGTGATGTCCTGAGCACTACTACCAAAAGGAGGAAGAGAGAGAGAATGAGAATGGAAGGAAGGAAGGAAGGAACCTTGACTCCCTTTTGCTTGCTTTGAGAAGTCAGAACACCAGGGAAATGGAAGCCACCCTTCTCAGTTGTAGTGCTCTGGAAACAGAAGATTTGCATCTTGAAGAGGACCAGAGGCAGAGGGAAATGCTTCCAGAATGAAGTATCTCTAGGTAATCCCAGATACCATAGAAAAAACCACACAGGTCTGAGAATTTCTTTCAATCAGAATCACAGAGAACGCTGCATACAAAGTCAAGCCCAGAACTTCCTAATGGATAAAGAGCAAGATCATAAATCAAACCCCCTAGAATGCAGAGAATGCTTCTGATCCATTACAAAGGAAGTCCACTTTCGCAAAAGACCCTCTTCAGTCCCTAACTATGTCAGACCATAACAATCTTTACTTAGCTGTTCTGTAGAAAAAAATTGTAAAGTTTAAAGAAACTATCCCCTTACTTCCTCCACCCAGTTTCTGGCTTTGGGAGGCAGAAACAAAAGAGCAAAGTGAAATACCACATCCTCCATATCTGTGAGCTGAAGTTTCCACAGAGCACCCTGCAGAGGAATGTTCTAGGCCAGCGCTGCCCCTGTGACAGCTACCAGACACACCCTGAGTACTTAAGATTTCTTTTGAATTGAGGTTGATATCTTCCAAATGCAAAGCACACTGATTTTGAAGTCCTGGTAAGGTTTGTGAAAAGTTTAAAATTTCTAATTAATAATTGTAAGCTAATTTTACATTGGCGTTATGGTTCAACAAATCTAGTTATTAAAATTTATTTTTCCTGTTTGTATTTTTTCTAAATTAAATTGTTGATTTAATTGTATTTTTTTAAAACAAAATCAGTTCAAGAACAGGGCAAACTGTAGTGATTTGCTGAGGTTAAGCAAATATCTAATCGCAGCGTTTTTTTTGAGAAATTTTACGTATTAATGGGTTGTACTCTTACTTTTCTTGTTCTGAGACAAAATACCCAACACCCAAAGCAGAAGGAGAAAAAGTTTACTTTAGCTCACAGTTACTAGAGGATTCAGTCCACAGTCCGTGGGGTCCAAGGTAGGGCTGCACACAGAGGAACATGGCAGAAGGTGAACAGTTCACACAGGGCAGGCAGGAAGCAACAGACAGCAGCGCTAGCCTGCCTTTCACCTTTATCCCGCTAGGCCGCAAGCCTGGTGAGTAGTACCACCTGCATCCAGGCTGGAGATTCTGTTTTCAGTAAATCATTCAGTCACACCCAGAACTATTCTATTTACAATCAATGGGCTAATTTAGTACCACATACTGTTAATCTCAGTATCAGGCACCCTAGATCTAGCCAGCTCAGAAAAGCCCCCATCTTGGGAGCCCTTGAAGCTGGAAATCCACCTAGGACATGACCCAGACGTGACCCTACCAGAAAACAAAGAGCTCTCGGTCTGCCACCTGAAGAAGTTGCTACAGCCCAGGAAAACACCAAGCCCCTAGGCAATCCGAGCAGTGGGGTGCTAGGCAGAGGGGCTGAAATTGACATCATCTTTCCCAGTATATGAATAAAGGTGTTACAGTGGTTGAGCAGTTCCTTTCCTCCCATCAGGAGAGTAAGGGCTCCACCTGACCCCAGCTTTGTCTGAACCTCAGGAGCCACATTCGGGTCCTGGCAGCCCCCCACCCCACCCCAGGGATGTGAGGCTTTGCAGTGGGGTGGGGCAGGGATACAGATATAAACCATAAGAGCTACTATGTGATGTTTTGGTATTGTGCAATGCTTAAATCAGTTTAGATACAACTTTGTCCTCACCTATCATTTATTTATGAGGAAAATGCTCAAGATCTTTTTGAGACGTCCTAATACTCTGCCTCAGCACACCAGAACTCCCTATTCCTATCTTACTGTAACATTGTATCCATGAACCAACTCTTCTCTATCTTCTCTCTTTGTTCTTGCTTAATGCAGCCAGTAGAAAACCTTAGATTTACACAGCTTGTGATTCCTGTTATATTTCTACCCAACAACAGCGATTCAGAATGAAAAGTAAGCAGTTGCTGCCTAACAAAAAAATCTAAGTGAAAAGTTGTCACTCCTTTTTCTAGCAACTTAGTCCCAACAGGACAGTTTTTGTTTCAAAAATGCCTCTCTCTAACCTTCTCTTTCCTCCCCCAGTGAAAATCTCTGTGGTAAAACAAGAGATGTGCTCTTATTTTTTCTTTTCATTCTCAGTTCCTCAGGGTCAGCAGCTAGGTTGCATCTATGTTTTGTGCAGTTGCTCGCCCACTACGAATGCACAAGGTAGAACTAATGTGCATCAGAAATGAACCCAATGATCACGATCAGTGTTAACTCCCTTCTATTGGTTACAATGTATGGCTGCTCATCAGTATTTATGATTTTCACTGGTGTTTGTTTATTCACAAACAGCTGTTGCTAATTGATGAGCATCTATTATTAACAAGTAAAGGCTGATCTCGAGATGACAACAGAGTTCTGCTTAGCTCTGAGCAGTATCCCTAAAAGGCATGCAAGTACTAAAGACATCTGTTTTATAGAAAACTTAGGGAAGTACTGTGTATATTTAGCAAGGGAAAAATGAGCAATGAGATTAGAATTGTAAGTAGGATATTGTTATAGATTCAAAACTGGTGGTCAACTTAACGCCAGCAGAATTGAATCACCATGCTGCTGAGCCAGATGTTTCACCTGAGGAAGATTGCCACCATAAATGGAGAGGTGGAGAAGAAGAAGGAAGTGCGTTGAGGCATTAATGCATTGTGTTGAGGTGCGTTGATGCATTATGGGTTCTCCTACATGTTGCTGTTTGAGCCGTTAGGTTCTCCTGGAGAAGCTCTGGTTCTCACATCAAGCATTGCTTCCTGGAAGACGTGTGCCGCTTGGTCTCCAGGATGGACTCGTCACACTGGCTTCCTGGCATGTACTCGACTGCGCTTGTCATTGGAGGAGCTCGGGGCCTCTGTGTCGCTGAGGATGGCTGTGGTGCTTTTTAGGACAGCCCTGGTCTTTGTTGTGAGTGTGACTTCTCGGCTTCAGCATAGAACCCTCAGCCTACCAGCACAGCTCCTTCACCCCGCTGGCACAGACTTCCTAGTTTCCACTGCTGACCTTTGGGCCTTCCCAGCACGGATCTGTAAAAGAGACTGGCGTGAGTCCTTCTCGTGGGCTCTAGACCTCCAGTTGGACTCGTGGGAGGCACTGTCGTGGGCTCTTGTCTTTCATCTGGACTCATGTGGGACATTGCTGTGGGATTCAGGTCCTTGGCTAAATATTCTATGTCTTTAGTGTTGTGGATAGATTTCTTGCATTTCTTTGTGTTAACTCTGGGTGACCATCATAAAAATGTTATAAACTCCATGTCCCATTCTAATTGTTCTCTGCACAACCCCTGACTGGAACAGATATGCATTCACTAGTCACAAAGGAAGATTTAGGAAGGAAATAGTTGGGCAGAAAAAATAAAGGCTTAAGTATGAATTTGAGAACTGAGTTAGACATGCCTGGTAAACTGGGCAAAGCTAGACTCTGTTGCAACTCTTTGCGCTCGTATGAAGTGATATGCATGTATATATTGATCTGTCAGCTACCCCCAGGACCTGTGTGTGTGCGCACACAAAGTTCACCTCACACTGTTTTTCTTTTAGGGCTGAAAGCTCCACATTTCACATAGGAATTCCTAATGGGAAATATGGGGATTTTTCAAAAATAAATCTGAAAATGTTTAGAGGATTACAATGTTTAATCTTGAGACATTTGCTTTTCCATGGCAGCTTACACCAGTGGGCAAGCATCGAAATGAGGATTAGCTAAAATCCAGCTTTGGCCAGTACAGGAGAATCTGTGAGTCAAAGGGAGGAGTTTGTAAAAATCACAAATACATTTTTAAGGATTAAGTAATTTATTAAAAGTGTGCCTTCACTGGACTTTTTTCACTCCTCCCTACCCAGTATTCCTCCACCCAGCTGTTACTCTGCCTTATGATTTTTTTCCCATAAAACAGAACATGATTATATTGCAATACATCACTTCTGTACAGCCAAAAAAATATGGAAGACACCATGGCATTTCTTCAGTGCATAACAAAATGTTAGCCTGTCTAATCATAAATGATCTCTTAGAAATCATTAACAAAGTTATATTACATGAGCAGTGAGAAAAAAGGAACAGGAAAATGAAATAAAGTGCTACCTTTAATTTACAAAATACTTTTTTCTAATGTCATAAAATAATACCAATTAGAGATAATTTGTACTGCAAGAGTCCGAAACATTCAAAGATTCCGGGACTTAGGCATTTGTCATTCACACATTTGCAATTTGTATGGTGACACCTGAGATAAGCTGTGTTGGAAACAATGAGTAGATGAACTGGACTGAGGAGAGGAGAGGATAAGTGACATTTGGGGCCTGCCACACATCTGGAGTCCAGACAGACTGGGAAAGGTGTGAGGCGGACAATGCAGAGTGTCATGAGGGAATGGGGGCCTCTAGGAGGACAGGCCAGCTGCTAGGAGAGCAGGACATAGAGAGGACAGGGCAATGATGAGGACACATTCACCTGGTTGAGATTCCCCTAGACCACCATACGCTGGATCAACAGAGGGATAAGCCATGCCTGGAACTCCCTTTCTCATTTCCGCGGGGATTCCTCTGGTCTCCACCATTCAGACTTTAGGCTAGTGAGATCAATGCTATAACCCACCTCTACTCTGGGATGCATTTGCTATTTTGATCTAGCCCAGAAACTTCATCCCCACCTTATTTATAGCGTTGTTTTTTGTATTTTTTGGTTTGTTTGTTAGTTGTTGCTGTTGTTACAGAGATTGATGCAGGGGCAGAATATCAGCTGCAACCTACATCCCCAGCCCTTTATTAGCTTTTATTTTGCTAAGTTGCCCAGGCTGGGCTCAAACTCATGAGCCCTCTGCTTCAGACTCCTAAATTGCTGGGATTACAGGCATATGCCAACATGTCACATACACTGTCTTGGTTACTTCTCTCATTGCTGAGACAAAACCATGGCACCCAAAGTTAAAAGAGGGAAGTTCATTTAGCTCACAGTTTGTAGAAGTTTCAGTACGTAATGGGCTGTCTTCAAGGCAGGGTGGCACATGGGAGAGGGGCAACAGTCCACAGCAAGACTGTAAAAGCAGCAAGCACTGACCACAGTAGCTCTCTTCCTGTCCCTTAAAGTCTGTCTAGGCCACCAACCTCAGCAGTCACATTCAGAGCAGGACAGCCTTGATCCCAGCATTGTGCCAGGCATCGATCCCAGCATCACACTGTTAATCCCAGGAGCCCAAACGCTAGGTCCAGCCACCTCGTGAAAGCTTCATCGATGCCCACATGAGACTTTGTGGGGTCATCAAGACACAAGCTATAAAACACACTATTCTTGCCGGGCATTTTAGCTCAGTGGCATAAGTGCCTGCCTGGCAAGCGCTAGCTAGGTCATGAGTTCGATCCCCGGTACAAAAAAAAAAATTCTTTTTCTTTTCTTAAAAGAAATATTCTATAATGCAAGCAGGGAAAATGGGCACATAATACACTTTTGTAACAGAATAAGTCTTAACATATAAACTATTATCACATGGATGGTTAGATATAGATAGATAGATAGGTAGAATTTCCATCTTCCAAATAACCTTATGCTTCTAATTTTATTTTTGTTATTCTATACATGATTAACCTATGAGGTCTCATATAAACAATAGTTCTTCACATGAAAATATTTTGTTTCATTTAAAAAAAAATCTCGGGCCAGGGGTTTAGTGCAGCCGCACAAGCACCTGCCTGGCAAGAGTGAGGTCCTGAGTTTTATCCTTGATGCAAAAAAACAATACTCGCCACCTTGTTTTTATTATTATTTTGCAGACTTATGAAGATGGTTTTAGGCACAGTATGTGGAGGGCTGGTTTACGCTGCTGTGGGGCTGTGCAGCTTGGTGTGGAGCAGTTACTCCTGAACTCCCCCCGCATTCCATCTGACACTTCGCAGCCCCTGGTCAACTTCCTTTTCTCCTGGCTCAAAATCACTGCACCTCAAAGTCTATCCCCCAGTTCTTCCTGCCTATCTGGGAAGAAAAGTTCAGCTTCTTAACCTTCTGAGAACCTAGGATCTTCTCAGCTTGTGACATAAGGCCACTCTTACTTCTCCCACGATGAGTATGTTGACACATGCTTGTGATCTTCAGTTGAAGATGACTTCAAAAGCATAAGACACAAATACCCAGCATTGTACAGCAGTTAGAGGAGGGTTATTCCTTTCATTACAAGTGCAAGGAAGGAAATGGAGATGCCAGTAAATGCTTGACGACAAGAGTTGTGAGGGAAGCCCCAGTGTGAATGAAGCCTTTGCAGATTTCTGTGATGTAAATACTCCCACCAAGATTTTGAATTACCTATGGGATGCCACTGAATGTGAGTTAGGAAAAGATATACATGAGACATCTTGACATGCTCATTTTTACCTTTTCAGATTCAGAGGTAACCTTGAGAACATAGATAAAAGTAAATGTAGTGTGAGGTCATGAGTTCAATCCCCAGTACCCTCCCCCCCAAAATCATAAAAAAGTAAATGTAATAAAAATGATCAAAGGATGAGTTTTGCATATTGATTGCCTTTATTTTGAGTGTATGTAATTTAATATATTTACTTACTTTAATCTTTAAAACTGGCTGTGTTTAACAACTGACTCATAAAACTCCTGGAATTTGACAATGAGCTTTTGTGAGCCAGTGCCCTAAGGCCCACTGACCCAGGAACACAGATCTACCTTGAGTAGGAAGGGACTCCTACTGCATATTAAGAAGGTGCAGTAGCCAGCTTCCCATTCCCGTGACAGAATACCTGAGAAAATCTACCCAAAAAAGCAATGGTCTATCCTGGCCACTGCGTCAGAAGTTGCACCTCAGTCACTCGAGCCCATTGTGTGTACTGCACTGTGCAGTGCAGTACGGAAGGGAACAGAAGGCAGGGTGGCTTGCCTCACAGTGGACAGGAAGCAAAGTGAAACAGAAAGGACACTATACCATGTCCCCCCAGGGGCTTGCCCCATGACCTGACTTCCTTCCACAAGGGCCACAACCTGAAGATTACATCACTTCCCAGTAGCACCACAGTCAGGGACCAAGCGTTTAGCAAATGGTTTCTAGGGGACATTGCTGTTGCAAACCATAACAGTAAGGATGCATATTGTAAAAAGATTCTCTGATATGATGGTTATTGAACACAATCAAATTTTCTTAAAATCCTGTCCCCATCTGGGTTTACTCAGAGATTGCCGTCCGTTTTGATATTACCTAAAGCTACTCAACTCACACATTCTAGTGGGCTAATGACCAGAGGTGGAACAGCTTCAAGAGCAGTTCACTTACAAGCAAAAGTCGTGAGAGACATCCCTGATATTTACTCACTGTTTCCCATGTGTGAAAAGTAATGGCGTTATGTTTTGCTTGCTTTAACAATGTTTAGATTTAAATGAGTATAATTTTCTGAAATAATAACATAGATCCTACAGATGAAAGCCTGTCACCTTCAGGACAGTGAAGCCAGGATGAAGTATTTCAATCAGCCCCTCCCACCGTAACTGCGTAACTAGTCTTCGGGTTGTGGCCCTTGTGGAAGGAAGTCAGGTCACGGGGCAAGCCCCTGGGGGTCATCA
This sequence comes from Dolichotis patagonum, assembly GCA_004027295.1. Classification (NCBI taxonomy): domain Eukaryota; kingdom Metazoa; phylum Chordata; class Mammalia; order Rodentia; family Caviidae; genus Dolichotis; species Dolichotis patagonum. The sequence goes on from PVJX010002691.1 coordinate 14,030, forward strand.
GTACCCCATCCTTTCTGTTTCACTTTGCTTTCTGTCCACCATGAGGCAAGTGGTCCTGCCTGCAGAGGAGCTGGAGACACAAGGAGACAGCATGGACAACCCAAGAGAAAAGGTTACAACCACAACTTGGTGAAGACAGAATACCAAAGATAATGTGCCATGACATATTGCATTGAAGCGCAGCTTTCCATGAGAAGTTCCACATCATAAGGTTCTCATGTAAGGCAGAACTAAAGTTGTCCTTAATCTCCAAATGCATTGCTTAAGTGCTAGCACAATCTGCAATGAAACAAGGCTCTTACACAAATCCTATATACGGTAATATCTCTCCCACAAAGGTGTATACATCTGCCAGGATAATTTCCAGCAAGGAGAGTTACAAAAGCTCAAAAAAAAAAAAAAAACCCACACAGAATTCTTTCTCCCCACTGAATGCACACCCAACCCATCTTTAACTTGTATACAAAATTATGACACATATTGACTGCCCATGTTAAGGCTAAAAAGTCCAGGCAGAGATTAGATGTTTAAAAAGAAAAAGGAAATGGAAATTGTATGACACCCTCAGTAGGGGATATTTTGAAAGCTAACTTGGGATGGTTTGTGTAGGATGTACCGCCAGGGAATGTCTACCAATGGAAAGTCACAAGTCTTTGGGAATTCCTGACCAAGAGTGACAGGGCTGTGTACTTGAAGAAGAGATCTCAGTCTTTGCACCTAGAAACAGGTGGCATCAGGTGTTCCACAGCATTCAGGCAGTGCTCGTATTACATACTTCGGTGATTCTTGAATAGTTTCCAGTTGTATCTTTAGTTTTTCAGATTGGGTCTTTATTTTCCAATCAGATGTTCGACTGCGCTCTCATCTACATGATTCTATTGCTCAAAGCACTGGTACAGAGATCAGGAAAGTTTTCTCTTATTTAGGTTCATTGAGTGTCGTGGGTGGAATTCCCCCGCCTTCCCGCCCCGTTCACGTGCTGAAGTCCTTACTCCCAGGATGATACAGTGTGGACTAATTTTGAATGGAGTCTTTATGAAGATAGTCAAGTTCACATGAGACCACTAGAGTGGGGCCCAATCTAATAAACTAGAGTCCTTTCATAAAGGGACAAATTTGGTCACCGAGATGGACATGCATAAAGGGAAGATGATACAAGAAGGCACAGAAAGCAGATGTCCACCAATAAGTGAGGAAGGCCCAGAACACATCCTTCCTTCACATTCCTCTGAAGGAACCAGCATTGCTTCCAGAATGGCAAGACAGTGACGTGCTGTGATGTTTGATCCAGTAGTCCTAGCAAACTAATGCACAGTACCTAGCCTGCCCCTGAGGGCCAGACAAGCATGCATAACACCAAGTGTTCCCCTTCCCCGTGGACGCTCATTCCTCCCTGACAGTTCCATCCACTACCACATTAGCATTATTAGAATTTGTCTCAAACAGTTTAAGTTGCTTTCAGGATGTGATTCAATTATCTTAGAAAGGATGCCAGACCTATGTGGGCTATTAGGAAACATCAACCACAACATCTATAAATAATTACAAAAAGGCTCTGTGCAACTCAGCAATTAATTTAAAATTAAAAGCATTTATATTCTCTTACCCTGCAGTTTTATTTCTAAACACATAATCATGAATGCTCACACATTTTGAACTACAGTGCACATCAGTGTTAACTGATAATGCCAAAAAAATTAGAAATGATTTGTTCTATGATAGATGATTGATTAAAAATGATAAACTTCACATAACAAAATACCTTAGGCATTAAAATGATGATGTTTTTAAAAATGTAATGAAAGATGGGGAAGAAATGTTCCTCACTGATTTGTAGGTTTTCAGATGATTTTTAAAGCCTTATGTAGCAGTATTTTCTAAAAGGATCATGAATAACTGTTATAACTAAGAAAGTTTTAAAAAAGGATATCAAAATACATAAAAGAATGTATGCACAAGTACATAGTCTATTCCAAATATTTGTTAAAACATCATTGTTATGCCTCACAACAACAGCAAAGATCACCTCCCAGAGAAACTTAGGAACTATGCACAGAACTTTCCAGAACAGAGGCAACACAAGCAGAAGCTGCCTGCCAAGCAGCCAATTGGAGTTCTGAGAGGATGCAAGGAAAAAAGTAGCCAGGCCAAGAAGGGGAAGGAGACTGTCGGAGTCAGGCTTCTGCTGCTCTCAGGATGTTTTGTAGTGGTCACAGATCCTTGGTTCTGCTTGTGTATAAAACATTGGGGTATCGTGCAGAGTTTCCATTTGTCTATATCTGATAAACAATTTGAATAATATCCAGAGACCTAATTTATGCTCACTCCTGCCACTATCTTCTGAAGTTAACTACTACTCCATGTTCTAACATTATTGTTAGCTTCTTTTTAAAATTTTATGTTATTGTACAATATGCACTCCTTTCCTCAACGTCATTTTTGTGAGGTTCCTCCATATTTTTATGCATAGACATGGCAGGACCATTAATCACAATTTGTCAACCTTACTGCGTTAAGAAAGCCTAGTAGACTGATAAAACACAGTTCTGGGTGTGTCTGTGGATGACTGACATATAGGTCAGAAAATAGGGGAAGACCTACCCCTGTTGTGGGTGGTATTAACCAATGGGCTTGTAGCTTGGATTGAACAAAAAGGGAAAGAAGTGTGTCAGGAAGAGCTCCAGCTTTGTCCTTGTGTTTGAATATTGTCTCCAGTTTCTTCAGCTTTCCAATGCAGATTTGCAGTGACAACCTTCCACTGAGCTTCTAGGCCTTCGAACTTAGACTAGTGCTGCATTCTTGATCCCTCTTTTTCTAGGGCTTCCATCTTCTTGGCTTAACAGCTACTGGTCCTTTGTCTCTCCGTCACTTGGATGGCCATTGTGGACTCTCCTACTTCTGATCCTGTGAGTCTACTGAGCAATTCCATTGATCATTCATATATTTTTATTTATTCTGCTCCTCTAGAGAACCTAATGTACATGGCTTATTAACCCTTAAGGCTGGGTGGCAGGGATTAGTAAACTATGATTTGCAGGATGATCTATTGTTTTTGTAAACTACATCTTATTGGAACACAACTATACTCATTTTTAATGTCTTTATGATATTTTTAATGACATCATCTTGTTGGATATATTCCTATATTTGGTGGGTCTTCAAGCTCATTTTTAGATTTTTATTGACTGTGTGTGTATATGTCTGTGTCTATGTGTGTGTTGTGCCTGTTACAGATTTTTGACAATTTTTATGTTGGGTAATCTGCATTTTTTAAGATGTCAAGTGATTAATGGCTTAAAATGGTGGCTTCTTTCTATTTTTTTTCTCTTCATTCTTTCTCTCTGAAATTTGACCTGAAGCAAAAGAGTGGGTTGCAGGATGAATAGTATCTAAAAAATTGTGAGTAAAAGAGTGTCAAGCAGTGCTACTCAAAAGAACTTCCTCAAATGATGGAAATTCTCTATACCTGTGGTGTCCAAATGGTAGCCAGGGGTCTTGTGTTACTTTTGAGCACTTACATTACGACTGAGAAACTGGGTTTTAGCATTTTATTTAATTTTAATTAATATAAGCAAGCAAATGGTGCCTGTGATTACAGAAGTATGCAGAGCAGATCTCCCAGATGGATGAAAGATAGGCCAGTTATGAAGACGCTGATACCGAAGTAGCCAAAACTCAAGAAAGTAGAGATGCTGTTTCTCAAGGTCCAGAGGCTGTCTGTGATGTCTGGGGAGCTTTGAGTGGCTGGACCCATTCGCACATTTGTCTTACTGTGCTTGGCCCTACTACTACATGTATTTTGTAATTTTCTATGATTTTGTCTCTTTTGCCTTGTCCTTCAGTGTTTCTGAGATTACAGTAAAATCCAGTGAAATGAACTTTTCCTAAATGCCTTTTCAGTGCCAAACTGAAATCAAAATTGAATGGGTGGTGCTGAATTTTACAAAAATACTCAAAACAACCAAATTTTACCATAAAGACTCAGACAGTTTACCAGCTTTGCACCACATGATGTCATTGCTAGGTTTATGATGCTTCTCCTCTCTGACAAGACTCAGCTGCACAGCACAGGGCCCAGGGTGATCAATCCCAGAGACAGGACACCTTTCAAAGTCTTTGCTATCGTCAAGGCTTGAAATCTTTCACCAGTCTAGCAGCTAAAGACTCACTGAAATTCAAATTGTGGGACCCATCCCTAAAGTTTCTTTTCCAGTTGTTCTGTGGATATGGCCCAATATTTGCATTTCTAATAAGTTCTCAGGGGATGTCAAGGCTGCTGTTCTGGAAATCCACCTTCAAGCACCACAGATAATTAAATCAGGAATAGCTACCCTGAGACAGTGTCTCTTAGGAATTAAAATTTTGAACAAAGAAGCAAAGAGGTGAGAGCAACCACAGAAGGCCTGCAAACCATTTCAAAGGTTCCAAACCAATCAGGCTCCTGTTCTTCCGAAGCCTTGTTGGTTTAATCCTTTGAATAAATTTCACTGCATACTTTCTTCATTTTGCTTAAATTGGCCAGAGAAAGTTTCTGTTTTCTGCCCCTAAAAATCTTTAAGGCATGAGTAGATCAAAGTGCTTCACTAAGAACACAAATTATTCTGAGTCTCTAAAATTGAGGTAAAATGGTATAGGGAATTGGCCACACTGATGACAGATGACTTGGGAAGCCAAATTGCAACTCAAGAATTAGTAACAGCAGGAAAGTACCTCCACCCTTAGGCTGGAGGGTCAAAGGGAAAAGTTAGTGTTAATGTAGTTGGAGCCACGACAGACCAGTCCAACAGGCAATGCTGCCTTTAACATCACCCAGGGCAGGGCATGAAGAAATATCTTAGGATTCCCCTTCTTATTATCTGCAACCTCTGTGGTCTCTCCAGGTGGGAAGCTGGAAAGGGCTTGCTGTGCCACCAAGAACAGTGCCCATCATGGTACAGTGGATGGAGATCTTGTGAATCTGAGACTAGCCACATTCAACTCTGGATTTCTCATTTTTTTCCTTTAAAGTTGGTTTTTCCTGCTTACAAATTGGAGAAAGATAATATGAACACACTACATAATTTATAATAATCTCTTGTTAAGAGTAAGAATTTTGGGGGCTGGAGATGTATCTTAGTAGTAGAGCCCATTTAAAAAAAATAGTAGAGTCCATGTCTAAGGTGTAAGGCTCTGGGGTTCAATCCCCAGAGCCTATATATATATATATATATATATATATATATAGGCTTTTAACTTGTTAAAAAATCAGGCCTGGCATTTCTGAGGCAAACTGAATGGAAAATAAATGCTAAAAAGAAGTAACATTTGTGTAGTTCTTCTCAGTTTGAAAAGTATGTTTACATTGATTTAATCTTTGTGAAGTATTATTGTTGATCCCATTTTACAAATGAGGAGAATGAGACTCAGAGAATAAGCAACCAATGTAAGCAAAGTAATATGGCTCAAAGTGTTAAAATGGCACATTCTCAAACCCGGGCTTACACCCAACTGTACTGTCAAATACTAAATGTGAAAACATAAGATTACAAACTTTAATTTTCATCCTGTTGATGTCTCATTTCCTTCCTTAACTAAAATCTCATCTCTAGTAAACCCTGTGGCAGAACTAAGAGAAGTTATTTTGAGAAGTCAGAAATCCCCCTCCTTTGCTCTTTGCTCCCCATCTGTCTAGAGGATCTATTCTTAAAAGCCCTGCAGGACCCTAATTAATAGGCCATGATTATTGGATGAGGCAGGACCTTTTATAAGATAATTACACAACAGCCAGAGTCATTTAAGAACAAAAGGAAACAAAAGCAAAGAACTCCTTTTAGCTGCAAATATAAATTAAACCAGACAGACTGGCCATTTTTGATGGCTTATGCAATGACTTGGTCACCTACAAAGAATTAAATAAAAACATACACAGTGAGTGTGTGCAAAAATGAGTGTGTGTGACTTTCTTTCTGCCTCCACAGAAGTGTTTAAGGTCACTGTGTTTCCATCTCCACAGTGAATTTCTGATACTTAAGAGCCATCTTTGTTTCCTTTGGTTACCAATGAAACAGTGTGCAGGGATCAATTCAAATCCAGCACCACTTACAGAAAACCACACAATGCCTTCTCTCTGTACCTGTCATGTATATTTATGTCTGTTTGATAGAATGACTTATGTGCACATCCACATGTTTCTGTGCTTACAGACCACGCTGTCCTTTATGTATGAAGACGAGCTATGTCACAGGGCACACTTCTCCAATACTGTTATACAGAATAAATTGTTTTGTTGTTTAGGCAGCCCTGAACCTTATATCCTTTCCTTCATTGCTGGAGAGCCAAGAGCTTGTTACATGGTAATTTCTGCTATTCAATAGTCCTCAGAGTGCATCTCAGTAACACACTTTTATCTGTGAGGATAAGCCCTGCCTTAAAGAAAGGCTCCACAGCTCCTCCCCTCTCTGGGGGGGGCGGCTGTGAGCCAGAATCAAACATCTCACGGCGTCCTGTCCCCCATCCCGTGTCGTGTCCCCCCACCTCTTAGCAAGTGGGAGCCAGTGAACTGGACATCTTGTGAAAAGATTGGCTATGTTATTTACTATGAACTCCCTGTATTTAAAGATACGGACAACCATTTGGAAGAAAACAAGAGACAATATGACAGATAGTGAAGATCTCTGGTTGTCTAGCTTTGAAATTTATGCTTTCTTATGTCCCGTTCTGTTGTGTTTAATTTTACCCCCTTTAAAAAAAAGGCTCCACATTCAGTTTATTGAGTCAATAAATTTCAGGCTTACTGATTATGTTTCCATCTAAAAGCTTTACAGAGTTATAAAACCAAGAGAGCCTTTAGACTCATCTCAGGTCAAGTTTCTTGAGGAAACAGAATATTTTTCCACAATGAACTGTGCAGTACATTGTCTATTAGCTACAGTATCGCTGTTTGTACCCTTGATCTGATGGACAAAAGCACATTTGTATCCTTTGGGTTCCGTTTAAGATAATATTTAAAACGGACAAAGTAGTTTGAAAGAGAAGAGCAATATTCAGAGTTATCTTTTTTATATGGAGGAAAATGGGTCTGGACATCTCTGTCAGCATAACAAAGAATTTTCCTCCATTTTTATATGGAGGAAAATGGGTCTAAAACATCTCTGTCAGCATAACAAAGAATTTTCCCCCCTTGAGCTCCTCAATTAGTTCCACCAATAACGTTCATTTGAACCTAAATTTGTGTTGCAGAAAAAAGTAAGAAGATGTGTGATAAGCTTTTCATTAATAATTAGGTGGGGAGTGACTTGAAATCTTAATTGGGAATCTTAATTTCCCAAGAAGATATGGAGATAGTTTGCTAGAGGAAATAGAGGTGTGCGTTTGTCCTTAAATGTGATTGGGCCATATCAAATGCCATTATAATTTAGCGCACATTTAGAACTTGAATAAATGTCCCCCGCCAGGAGACACCTGGAGATTTGCTGTCAACAGGAATTTTTCACGATATTTGGTATTCAATGAATAATTGAATATTGCAACAAAACACTTCTGGGTGTTAACAAAATCTTCCCAAACGGTCAGAATTGTACTATACATCTTTTACTTACATTTAAATAAAAATTTACAACCCTAACCCTAACCAAGGAGTTGGGAGCCACAGGGCGGGAAGTCGCTGGGGAGGAACAAAAGCCCGGCGGGACGACAGCCGGGCGCTGGTGACATCCTCGACTCTGTCACACCGCCGTCGCCTGGTGACAGCCTCGGGGCTCCCGTCAGCTCTGTCGACCACGCTGCTTGGTCCCGCCTTAGCCGAGGTGAAGGGCAGCGAAGGGCAGCAGCGCTGACCCGACAGTGAGCACGCGCGGGACCCTCCAGGTTGCGGCCCAGGTCGCCGCGTGCGCGAGGGCCAGGGAACACCAGGACCCGGTTTAACCCCCGTCACCGGCTCCCAGAAAGCAGCTGCTCTGCGTGGGGAAGGCGGGGGCCGCTGAACCTTCTTTCCCCAGTCGGGGCCCGGTGAGCCCAGGCAGGGGTCAGAACGGGCTGGCTGTGGCGCCAGAGCCCTGGACGCCCCGAGCTAAAGAGGTCAAGTCAAAGGGCGCGACCGCAAGGCGCCTCCCTCGGGCCGGGTGTCCGCTAGACCACCACAGGCAGCGCCAGGAGGGAGGCGGGGCGGGGTCCGGCGGGGCGGGGAAGGGGCGGGGTCTGGAGGCCGTGGGGTGAGTCGGAAAATGTAGTTCCCACGAGCCGCGGCACTAGACCGTCCCACTCGGCGTGCCGGGTCGCGCCTACAACTCCCAGAAGTCTTCAGGATCGCAGGGGAGTCCATGCGCAGTGAGCGCCACATTCTACCCTATCGGGAGAGGAGAGGGTGATGTCACCTGCGAGTTAGAAACCTACGATCTTCAGTGGAGGAAACTGTTTAACCGGATCCCATTGTACCCGGAGCGCAGAACCGCCTTTCTAGCATGCGGGGGCCGCTCAGGTGAGGGGACGCCTGTGTCGTCCGCCGCGCGCGTTCCTCGAGGGGCCCCGCCGGCTCGGGCGCGGGTGGGCGTGCACCCTTCGGCCGGGCGCCGGTGCGCGGCGCGCCCTGCCGCCGCCTCCGCGGGGCTGCGGGCCCGTGGGTAAATATTAAACCCGTACTTCAGGTCGGGTCTGGGTGGGAGCAGCGTCGAGACGCGGTGCGGAGCTAGGTTTGGAAAATGGCTGCAGCGGCGCGGAACAGGCGTCCCCGAGGCCGGGTGCCTCTGCTTCCCTGCCCGCGCCTGGCTAGCTCCGCGCCGCCTTGGGGGACGGTCCGCGGGGTGCCCGGGCAGACGGCGCCGGAGGATTCCGGAGAGAAGGGGAAGGCAAAGGGGGCGTTGCGGAGGGACGAGGGGAGCAGGCGACTGGGGCGAGCCCCTGCTCGCGCCCTCCGCGAGGGGATCCCGGTCCCCCAGGAATCGCGCCCTGGCCGGAGCACCTGGGCCGGGCGCAGCTCGCTCCGCGGAGCCCGGGGCGGGCTGTCGGATCCTCTTATGGTAGGGCTCGCTGTGGAAAAGGAGGGGTGGATAATGGGGCTTACCCAGCCGCTGCCCAAAGGCAGTGCTTGGGATCGGCTTGCCGTTGATGGGAGACGAGCGCCAGGCCCGGCGATGTAAAGTCTTCTGGGTTTCCTTTCGCTTTTCCAGCTGACTCACTCATTCATAAAATTCAGCTAAGTCTCCCCTCACGTTGCTAATAGCCAGGTTTGGAGTAGTCTGTCTCTCACCCCCATGAAATATTTCATTGCACACAGAAATAGATTTTTGCACACTATTCCCCATCCCCCGTCTCCACCCCGCAGAGAGCATCAAGAGCAAATGTCACCCTGACCCTATCGCTCTCGTTGAACTGGTAGTTTCTTGAGATCCGAGCGGGATGCAGTGACTGCCCGACAAATCACGTTGCTATGGCGACTCGGGCCTTTGGAATCCTAATTGCTGGCCCTGCTGTTAGGTCCTCTTGGCTCTGCAGGCAGCTGGGAGGGCGTGGCCGGGGTGGGAGTGGTCAAGTGCTGGACCCCCGGCCCAGCTGCTCCCGGCTCCTCTCGCCGGGTTCACAGCCCCGGCGCCCTCCTCAATCGTTGGTAAGTGGCCTGGACCTTGTTCTTGGAGCCTTTCCTTTGCTGAGTGCCCATATTGCATCTCTCAGTCTTTCTCCCTCCCTAAAACCGATCATTTGGCGCACCGCCCCCCCACCCTGCGCCAAAGTTACCACCGGAGAGATTGCTTTCTCTTTTCAGGTTAGCTGCATCATTTCCATAGCCTGTCAGTATTTCGTCAGAGGGGTTTTCTCCCCTATTGTCCATCAAGAGAGCCCACTGGCCACCAATAACGGTTACCAGTTAGTTTGCCAGATGTGCAGTTGACTGGAAGTGATTGGGAGACAATTAAATGAATTTTGAAAGACTTTTCCATGCTTTGTGCTTCTGGGGAAATCTAAATACCAGCCTAGAGGATGCAGGTCCCAGAATGAGGGCAAGCTGGGAGGTAGGAGACTTGGCTCTTGCTCTGGGCTTACTGATACCCTTTACCTCTGGGTACCTCTGTCTCCTCACTGGTAATGTGAGGAGATGAATAGTATAGGGTTCCTAAAGTTTTGATTCTAGGCCTAATATCTTGCAGTTCTAAAAAGACCCCCACCCCATTGCCAGTAATCTGAAGGTGAGGATTTAAACCTATCTTCTAACATTGGATTAATGTCTTTAAACCTTACTTGTATGATAAAATAGCCTAGTTCTTCATGGCAATGCTTCAGAGTGGGCAGCGCAGCTATATTACGACGTATACTTCTGCTACTATTCTAATTATACTTTCAGCTTTGGAAATAATTGTTTAGGTTTTGCCTTTTTACAGATTCTTAGCAAGTGCAGTTATTTGTAACTTAACTGCATTGAGTGTAATTAAATTATACAAAGATTTCATTTCCCCCCACTTGCTTTCTCTATCAAGTCCATCATCAGAGAAGTGGCAGATATGTGAGTGTCTGTACCTGTGTTCAAGTTCAGTTAAATACTTAAGTAGATAGTTACATCCTCACAAGGGATGAGAAGTAGTCACTATTTTGCCATAACACTTAAAGGAAAATCTCCTTCATTGATTTATTGATTTGTCTCCTTTACTGGATTATAAGCTTTTTGAAGGCAGGGTCTTACTCCTGTCTTCCCTGTCTCTCCATTTAGAGCAGTGTTCGTCTATTCATTGATGTTTAATAATTGTTTGCTGAATATTAAGTGCTAGAACTGTGATTAGAGATCTGAGTTCAGTATTCTTTCTCAAATAGTTCTCTCATCAGCTTTTCACATTCCTCATAGTTTTTGGTCAGAATTTCATTTTACCATAAATGGAAACTCTCTTTGGCATAAAAGGCCTTCTGTGTGTCTGAAGGAGAGATGCAGCTTGTAATTACTTGCTTTCAGAATATACTCATGTAGACTATTTTTTTTTTGGTACTGGTTCTGATTTGTTACCCCAAATTTCTAGATTTCTACCACTTGTACTGTCCTTAGCTCAGGTAATGTTCCCTTGAGGTGTATGACAGGAGAATAGGGAGAGAGCCTGAGGCCAAGATTCCTAGCAGCTTTCCCAGGCCACCAGTGGCTCCCAGCGGAGCAGGGAGGTTAGAGTTCTCTCATCTGGGCTAGAGTTGTTCTCTTAACAGGATTAGTTTTCCCATGCGCGCTGATATTAGAGAATTTGTCCAATTTGTGTAGGTTTATCATCCAGCAGTCAGAGTCTATATTTTTTCAGCTGTGAGGAGGTGTGATATTGAAGAGATGGTAGGTCACATCCTTTGGCACTTATGGGGGCTTCCTGAATAGGTGCAAATAGGAATTTGAATCCTTTGAATCATGCTTTTTCATGCTTCCTGGATAGTTCTAGATTTTAGAATGTGTATCTGTGGGTGGTTTTATCTGAGCTACTTTGTTTAAAAGACTGTTTTTAGTGTTGTTGCTATTCTCTGAATAAAAAAGGTATTTACAAACAAAACATAGTTAAGACTGAACGTGTTTCATTTTGTAAATATTTTGGAAGTGCTACGAAGAGTAGCCTTGCCTTGGCAATCTTGAGTCCTGTAAAAACACTACAAGTTACAGCTGTTAGATCAGAGAAAACAAGCTTTTCCAGCAAAATATGGTACCACTGAGAGCTGTAGGTGTTTGGTTCAGAAAATAACCCACAGAGCTTGTCCTTACTGTGGTCCCTCCCTGGCTCTGGTATTGCCAAGTGTTAGGTTTGTCCCGATACTGCAGAAAACAAGGTAACTTTGCCAACTTAGCTTGGAAAACTTGTTTTTTTGTCTAAAGAGGCTCCCAGATAAAGTGATTTTTCCTCTTTGGATGAGGAGTGTGGACTAGTCTTATTTTGGTATTACAGTTTCTTATTTGGTAGTACGGGAAGTCTTATCAGTGAATATCTATACTGAATATTACAGCAGCTGCTCGTAGGGGTTTCCTTGAGAGCTTGGAATTTTCAGACATCTGATTGTACAGACTGTGTGTGGCTTGGGAATGTGTCTAGTTGTCAAGCAGGCCGAGGCAGGCTAGGCTCTTTTAAAGTTACATTAACCTGCTCTTGGGGGTTTCCTTGAGAGGACAGAATTTTTTTAAATTAATTTTATTGGTACAGTTTAGATATATATAGTGATCACATTCGTTAGAGGAAGTTTGTGCGTATATATGATATTTCTTGATTCTTTTTCCCCTGCACTCCTCTCCTCCCTTCAATGCCTTTTCCCCACATTATTTACAAAAGCTTTGTTTCCATTTTCTTCCTTCTGTTCTTTTTTTGTCTTTTCCCTCCCTCTCCCCTTTCCCCATTCCTTGTTCCCCTTTCCCCTTTAATATTTTCTTCCTATTTCCAAGTATCTGTTGTATGTCTTGGTCCTTATTTACCCTTTCAATTCTTCTCACTAGAGAAACAGTATAATATTTAAATATGTGTGTCTGAATTATTTCATTTAAGAGTATGGACTTTTTTTTTCTTCTTTCCTTCCTTTTTCTTTCCTCCCTAGTTCTCTATTCTTTGGGACAATTTTTTTTCTATTTCACAATGTCTTTTATATACTTTGCTCCTTATTTACACCTTCAGTATCTCATACCAGAGAAACGATGTGATATTTACATGAGTCTAATTTATTTCACTTAAGAATGTGTTCTCAAGGTACATCTGTTTACCTAGAAATGTCTCAAGTTTTTCCTTCTTTAAGGCTGAGTAGTATTCCATTGTATAAAGAAACCATACCTTCTTTATCCATTCCTTAGTCAGTGGGCATTTTGTTTGTTTCCAAGATCTAGCTCTTATAAATTGTGCTGCTATAAACGTGGGTGTGCAGATATTGCTGTGGTGTGATGTTTTAAATTCTTCCAGAAATATACCCAGAAGGGGAATATGTGGGTCCAATGGGACCTCTAACCCTAGTGTTTTGAGGAATCTCCACACTGATTTCCAGTGGTTGTAACAGTCTACACTCCCACAAACAGTGGAGAAGGGTTCCTTTTTGCCCACATCCCCTCTAGCATTTGTTGTTGATTGATTTCTTGATGATAGCCATTCTTTCTGGAGATCAAATCTCAGTGCTATCTTAATTTGCATCCCCTGAATGATGTTGAACATTTTTCATGTATTTATTTTCCATTTATATTTCTTTGAGAGGTCCGAATTTTCAGACACCTGATTTTACAGTTACCATTTGAGAAATTGGTACAGAGGTCCATTTCTGTGTGTGGCTTGGAGTGTGTGGGGCTGTTTGTGGGGGGGCACCACCTTTAACGTTATGTTAACTTGCAAGCGGGGTTCACTAGCGTGGGCTGGGCTGCTGGTGGTGATTGGGACTGAAGGGTGGATCTGGAGCATGCCCTGCTCCAAGCTGCTGCCTCATCAGCACCTCCCTTTCCCAAAGGGGCACAGGTGAGTGAGGTGCAGGTTGGTTTTGATGACCTACTTGCAGGAAACAAACAAAAAAGTTTATTTGTTTATGTTCTGGTGTCCTTCTGCCATTCCAGGAGCAGAGAACAGAGTATTTCAGATGTGCATCGTTAGTGTCTAAAAGTACGTTACATGTTGAACCCTAGGAACACAATGGCAGTTGCACTGAACAAACTATCACCCTGCCAACACTCAGTTTTAATCTGGGTTTTTATCAAAGACATTCTTGGCTCTGGTGAGTTTATTTCTTCATTGATATTTAAGAGCTCCTTTCTTTGCCTCAGTCTGACTTTAAGCAGCAGCAGCCCTCTCACCTGGAGTGTGCTCCCTTCTGAATGGCTAAATCTTACACTCTGAGGTCCAGTTCAGGCAGTTTAGGTGCCATGGCTTCCTGGAACTCTTCCCTGCCATATCCCTCAGTTTTCAACCCCTTCCTCCTGAAACCTCTTTGCCTGGCCGTCCAACACTCAATGTGATAATAATGGTGCACATGAGGTGTTCGTCTTCTATCTGAGCTCTTTCTGATACTCTATGTAGGCTACACAGTTGACTCCTATAACAACTGTACAGGCTAGGCACTGTTTCCAGCATTTTACAGATGAGGAAACTGAGGCATGGAGAAGTTAAGGAACATACTGTCCTTTATACACTGGGTTAGGGACTGCAGGAGTCTGGTTCTGCACGCACTGTTATTGCCTGGCCGAATTTTCATGTTACACTTTCTCCTCCAGCTTATATTGGGGAACTCACTACTTCTTTTCGTGTATTAATTCTGAGACAGTGCTGGATCAATAAATGCTGGGTTGATCAAGAGTAAAGTTACTGTTTAATGGCTTCTTAGAGCCTGTGTATCTGAAACCAGAAATGTTCAACTTTGTAGTAGGTTGAACCCCTCACCTGATAAGAGACCTTGCCCAGAAAAGGCCCACAGGAGCTTGCTTTGAGAGTGAAGGGACCCATAATTGTCTCACCTTCTCTCTCTCTTAACATAAATCATGAAAGTGCTTTTGAAAGAAAAATAATGATATCTTGAGCAGTAGTTAGACATGCAATCTGATATTGGACATCCTTGTATATTAAAATAATTTTTCCCTCCACTTCAGGAAAGGACTTATATTTGTTATTACAGTTAGTAAATTTGGTGCCAAAATATGATTTTTAAAATCCTAGCCATCATTGTGAATTAAATGTGGCAAACTAGAGAAACAAGTTCAATTTCCAATGCAGTTGGTGTGATTTCCTGACTTACAATGAATCTTTTCCTTTTGGCTTAAAACTGAATGTAGTACCCCTTTGAAAATATTTGATAAAGACAATTGGCTAAAACAGAAGCTGGTAATTTAAGGAAATAATAGAAAATTTATGCCATAGCAGCTTACTGCCAGGAAGGGAAAATGAAAACAAAATAGCTTGTTAACCATTAAGGTATTCAGATCTCATATTTATTCAACAGAGACTGGTTTCATAAGGTTCCTCCCCCATTCATTGTTACACTTCCTAAGTATGTCATTCACCTCTGGTGATAACCTGAGCTCATTCTGTACTATAAATTCCATCAAGAGTGGAGTGGAAGGTTACCTGTGTTTCTGCCAGGCACGCAACAATTAAGGTCACCTACTAAACTAGTCTTTATCCTTTTCATTTCTGGATACCCGCAGTGTACTTGGCAAACACTGCCAATCTGATGACCTCTGAATTTGGACTTATAAAGAGTAGACGGCCCAGATCCTACCTGTGATCACTGTTGGAGTAGTATAGATGCCTACCTTTTGTTTCCTTGGATGGACTCTTACAGATGGGCTTGTTCGCTAGGCTGTCTATTGGTGACCTACAAACCAGGTCAAGTGCTGGGTTCGTTTCTTGGTTTGGAGCCACGAATTGCTCGAGTTCCCGTTGCCTATTCAGCTAAGTGGCTTCCTTTCTTCTTTCTTCTCTGCCTTGTCTCCTCTACCCTTCCCTTGTCTCTTCCTGCTTCCACCCCTCCTCTGCCTTCTTTTATCTCTTTCTCTTCTCTCTCCTTCCTCACCCTTTGCTCCTTCCCTCTTTCTTCCTCATACTCTTGTGCACAGCTAGTGCACTGCTAGAGACAAAATAAAGTAGATCGTAAAATGAACTGGTAGAGATCCTAGCTTCTTCAGATCCTGTCACCTTCAGGCAACACTTTGCCAAGGGTTTGCTGAGGCGCTACATGCATGTCACTGTTGTCCTCCTGCAAAAATCAGGTCAGGACTAGGGGAAGCTTCCTAAAAGTTTGCCAAGCAAAAGCTTGTGTCTTTTTCCTTCCTGAGAGGAAGGGTAGATGTCAACAATATTTTGATGCCATTTCTGGGCTTTACTCCTGCATATGTCCTGCATATTTGTACCTGAGAATAGTGATCAGCATTGTGCACCAGATGAGACGGAGTCTTTATTTGTGTCCACACTTACTTGTTTCATAGAAATTTGGTAAAACTAAGATTGGAATGCTCTAACACAAGTTGGTACTTGCAGTTCTGTAACAAAGGTGTTAGACTACAGACCCTCTTTGTTGCAAACCTTACTGTTAAAAAAAAGGAAATGTGCCTGGTGCAGTGGTGCATGCCTGTAATCCCCGCTGTGTGAGAGGCTGAGCAAGAGGGTTGCGTGTTTGAGGCCAGCCTGGGCAGTCTGGCAAGGCTGTGTCTCACAATAAGAAATATTAAAAGAGCTGGGCATGTAGCTCGTAGTGGAGTACTCCTGGGTTCAGTCTCCACTGTTGTGGGGGACGGGGGAGCTTAGACCATTTGAGAGACCTTGTTGCATTCTGTGCTCTTGAAAGTGGGTGAAAGTGTGGATATGGAAAATGTTCTACAGTTTACTATTTAAATTTTGTTTTTAAAATATAGCTACAGATACTGTAACCCAGTAGTAGTAGATTTAGGATGATAGCGGCAAGCAAACATACAAAAACAAAAAACCCCGACAGTAACAACATTTTGTTTTTTCTCCCATCTGTTTGTGTAGCAACCACATTTGCAGTGGAGGACCCCCCCCCCACATTGCTCAGAATTCAATTGTAATTTGAAGTGAAAGGCGCAAAGGGTGGGCAGTAAGTAGCTGCTGGAGGTTGAAGCCAGCCGCTGAGATGCGCTGCAGCATGTTCTCAGTTTAAATGAGTAAGTTCACTTTTATAGTTTGGTACTTTGAAAATCAAGAGTAGAGATAGCATTAGACTAGAACAGCTTTATGACCCACTTCGGGCTTGTAGTTCTGTGAGTAGGTAATACTTCTAACCTCAGCAGTTCCAGAAACTGGGAAGAAACTGCCTTGCCCGTGGCATTTTCTGCTAACAAGTTGATTAAAAAGTACATACATTATTTTTAATTTGTTGTTCCCAAGCAGTGAGTGAAGTTCCCTTTCCTACATACCCAGGCTTTTCCTGACTTGCTCCCTGTTTGTCAGTCATCAGCTGTACCATAGGTCTTCTGGGATGGGGATCAAGGCAGGTGTCTGTCCCTGGACAGCAGGTTGCATCTCTGGGGAACCCTTCAGCACCAGAAGGGAGCTGAGTGGCAGCTAAGAGCAAGGTTCACAGTTGAGTTCTCTTGAGTTGTTTTTCTAATGGAACAAGTTGAGGGAAGTAAAGGAGGGAGCGCTGGGTTTCATTTATCTTATCACTCGTTTCCCTCTGGATTGCCTTTGTTTATACTGTGTCTTCAGGCCAAGAATTCCTGCAGCAGAAAGCACGCACACACAGGGATACTCCTATCTGGGCTTCCTTCTTGTGTTTCCATCTGCTGATGTGGCTTTCTGCTCCACAGTTGGATCTGAAGGGAGGGCTAGAAGTATTTAACCTGCTTTTAATGCTTCTGTGCTGTGGAAAGGAGATCTTAAAACAGTGATTTGGGGGATTTTTCTGATAGAGAAAAAGAATAATGCCAATTAGGTTTCAATTTAACCCCTATGTGTAACTTATGTTTGGTGGAGAGTTTAGCTCTGCAAGATGGAATCTCTTTACTCATTGGTTGGTACTTTGCAATTACACAGAAGAAAAAAGGAATGCCAGTTGGTTTTAGGTCCAGGCAATGCCTTTAAAATTCCTTGGCCTCTGTTTCTTATCTGTGAAAGGAGAATATTCACATAGAAGAAGCTATCCTCTATGAAAAAATTTTAAAGTTTTCGGAGAACAGTATCATCTTAGAGTAATAGCCTCACCCATACGGTTTGTGTATATTTAGTGATGTGCACTGGGTTTCTGTGAAGAGGAACCTGATGAGGGATGACTGTTTTTCCCGTTCAGAGTTTCCAGCCCTGGCCTGTCCTTGGCAGAACGTACCTGAGATCTCCCAAGTCTGACGCCTCATCTTTTCACCGAGCAGCCCAGAAGGTCCCCGGGATGTGAGAGATGAGGCTGGACCGTGTTACTCCGTTATGTTTAACTTGATGTTCTCCGTAAACCAGAGCCCGGCCAGCACAGTATTGTTTTCAGAATTGAATAGTTTTAGTGAGCGTTTATACTCTGATTTGTCACAGATCTCACCATACTCAGTGCCTCATATAGTCACTTAGGTTATGAGTCTTTTTCTTTTTTGTTGTTGTTGTTGTTGTTTTATTTTTATTTTGGCCTCTTTCATGTTCCCAAAGGCACTGAGTATTCGATTTCTGTTTTAAACCAGATTAAATTGGGTTGAGAGTCAGCTTAAAGGCAAGAAAATGGCTGATTCTCATTCTGATTTGTGGGTTTTCAACTTCAGCACTGTTGAAACTTGGGACTACCTCTTTCTTTTCTATGAGAGACTGTACTGAGCACTGGAGGATGTGTGGAGTCTGGTCTCCGCCCCCAGGTGCCAGGAGCACCCCCACCTGCTGTTGTAAGAACCGAGAATGTCCTCAGGCCAGAGGCCAGAGGTCTCCTGCAGAACCAGCTTGTCCTGGTTGAGAGCCAGTTGACAGACTTGGGATGACCCAAGAACTGTAAACATGAAACCAGCCGTACATATTTAGGCATAAACTGGATTTCATTTAGGGAACTGAACTACCTTGCTATTTTTCTTTATTTGGGCAGTTGGCTTGAGAAAAATAAAAGTCAGTGGATTAGCCCCTTTGGGGTCACTTCTCCACTCTTCCATGCCCACCATCTGGGAGGCCAGCCACAGTTTACGGACTCACCCTCAGTTACAACAGCCTCCTGTGTGACACTCTGATAGTGTTTCAGGATCAGCCCACCAGAGCTCTGGTGAGTAACCCTAAAGCCCAGGGCCTGGGCTGGGGGATGAGTAATGTTATCTTGGGATGAAAATGATGAGGTTTTTGGGCCAAGCAAGGCCAGCTCTGTTATTACTGCCAAGGACCAAAGTGCTTTAAAAGAAAAAAAAAGCTTTATTTAACCTTTAAAAAAATGACAAGTTTATCTCCAGTCAGCAGTGTGGGAAGGATACTGAAAAGGATTACAGAGTGATATTCCATTTTTTTCTTCCTTAACAAGTATATTTTTTAAACAAGTCAAAAACTTGGGGTTTGGCAGTACGCAAACTAACCTCCTTGGTGTATAAAGTGAAAATGCTGTTTGTAAGGCTTTTAGTTAGAACCAGCCCAAGTTCTCCTCCTGATCCACTGATGGGTAGGCAGTGCTTCCGGAGGCACAGAGTTTCTGTTAAAACAGGACTGCAGTTCTTTCTAGGAGGGAAAGGCAAGGGCTCTGGCCAGGGCTGCTGTGTCTGGTGTCCTCCCCTCCCTAGACAGGAAGTGGAGCTTTCCACAGTAGATGTAAAAGAGGTACGTGGGGGTGCTGATGAGTGATCTGGGATTGGAGCTTGTTTCAGGTAATTCCCACATTCAACCAGGGCTGAGGACCCTGAAAGTGTGGAGAAGGCACAGGTGCGTGGGGCAGGCTGCCTGGCTGGTTCAGGGCCCACCTGTGTTTTAAGAATTTTGCACCTACCTCACACGGGTATTTTACAAATATTTGGAATTGGCCAAAGGGTCTTTAACATGTAATGTAGTATACACTGTCTACTATGTTTTCAACAAGCCTGAAGTTTGAAGCTTTATTGTATTTTGGGTTATTGTATTATTGAATAAAGCTTAAAGCTTTATTGTATGATTGTATTTGGACTTTCCAGGTTTAACTGGGAACACTTCTAGGCTTGTGGAAGTTATTCTTCCTTCAGGAAGAAATCCTCCTTGGAGGATTTGTGGGACATTTTAGCCCATTGTTGTCTAAAAGAAGAGGAAACAGAAACCACCCAGTCACAAATGGGCACCACCAGGAGCCTCCCTAAGACAGAAGTGGGTGGGGGCGGGACTGGTCAGTGTGCTTTCTGGCATCTGTTCTGAAGAGTAATGGAAAACAATTGCGAAGGGATCTATGTTACATCATAGCTAACTCTGGCTCTAGTAGCTTCCTATCAGACTCCAGCTCTGCAATAGTGGAATTGGTTTGTTGCTGCCTTTCTTTCTTGGGCCAAAGCCACGTGTCAGTACCTCATCCTCAGGTGGCATCTTGTTCTTTCCTCAGCGTTATGACCAAAGGAAAGGGCTAGAACAAAATGGTTTACTTATTTATGTATTTATTATTTTTTTCAATTTTTATATTAATATATGATTATAGTTTGTAATGATTACATTCCTTGTTGGGGGTTGTACATGTACGTGGCACATCTTAATTCTTTTTTTATCCTCTCCTCCCCTATCTATTGATTCTCTTTTTTTGCAAAAGATTTGTGTTCCTATTTTCTATTGTTTACCTGTTATGTTCTTTATTTATATTTGAGGTTTCTCATACCAAATGAAACCATGAGGTGTTCAAGTTTGTGTGTCTCACTTCACTTCACATTATGGCCTTTTCCTACAAATAACTCAAATTTATACTTCCTTATCGTAGAATAGTATTCTACTTCATATAATTACCACATTGTCTTTATCCACTCATCTGATGACACATAGGCTGCTTCAAAGATTTAGTATTATGTATTGTGCTATTATAAACATGAATGTGCATGTGTCACTGTAATGTGTTGTCTTTAACTCTTTCAAGGAGATACTGAGAAGGGAAAGAGCTGGGTTGAATGAATTTCTATTTTTAGTTTTTCTGAGGACTCTCCGTACCGATGTCCCTACTGGTTGTACTAGTTTGCAATCCCACTAGCAATGTGGACAGATTGCTTTTTCTCCCCTGCAGCTTTTCCAGCTTTTGCTGGCGTGTTTGATATCTTAATGTGGCCTTTCTTTCTAGAGGTAGAATAAATCTACAGTGTTGTTTTAATTTGCTTTTCTCTAGTGGTCTATATGCTAAACATTTTTTCATGTGTTTATTGGCCATTTGTACTTCTGAGAAGCATTTTTAAGATGGAATTTTAGACCCAGATTTTTAGGAAGCTGCTTAGCAGGGGCAAGGAAATGACTTTTAAGAAAATACTGAGGAATTTGTGGCATTGCTTCCATGGCCATGCTTCTTTATGGCAGACTAGTACTTCACTGTGTGTAAATATGTGTTCTTTATCCACTCATCTGTTGATGGTTGTCTAGGCTGCTTCCAAGATTAGCTACCATGTGCTGTGCTGTTATAGACAGAGTATGCATGTGATACTATAATGGAAGCAATGCCTTACAATACCGCCCATCTGCTCACTTATATAAAACATGGTTTTGATGTGGGGAGTAGACATTTCAGAATGCTGCTTTGTGTTCTTAGAGAAGTGTCCCTCATTTTTACCTCTGGAATACAGGGGTCTTGTTCTGCTTAGTTAAAGCACAGGTCATCCTCTGTCTTCAGGGCCTGAAGTAAGCAGATTGCCTCATGCCAGTGCAAGGCCCTTTGCTTTCACTGCAGATGGTTTTGTGTTTTGGTTATTTGGATCTTTGTCTTTTCAAAGCACCAGTTTATAGCACCAGGGTAGGATAATAACGCTCTATGTGCCAGCGTAGTTTTTTCAAAACTACGTATTTGTTGTGCTTATGGTTAAATCATCCACCTTCAGTTCTTCTGAAATGCAGATTTTTGAGACCAAGGTTTTCTAGTACTAAAAAAAGTTGTTAGCATGACATGATACTAAAGTAGTGGTATCATACAGTTAATGAATATTCTAACTATCACTGATTTGAGCATTTTATATGAATAAATTTTCGAGTATATAAATTGTATCTCAAAAATCTATTATAAAAAGACTAAATAGAACATTAGAAACAAATTTTTAGGCCTTAAACATATTACATTTCCATTTGTTTTCTATATGCACATCTCATTTTTTCCTATAAACAGATATATAATGTGGACAAAAAAATCTGTTTTTTCTCTAGACAAATATATAACATGGACAATAATAGCTACAGCAATTGTTTAATATTTATAAACCACCTGAAATATGGAAAACATTGTAAAGAAATTTTGTTCTAGTATGATCTGGCCTATATTTTTCTCATGCCTTCTAATCATGAGGTTGTGTATTAGAGGATATAAAAGGCTTTGTTCTGTTTTATACCTGCTGTGATGATAACCTATGATGTTGGTGATGCATTTGGCTTAGTCACAGTTTGCTTTGAACTTTGCATTTGATTATTTTGCAGTACTTTTCTTCTGTAGAAACCACACTATAAAAAGCATTCAAGTGAACTCTTACCTATAAAACTGTGTTTGTTGGTTAAGAAATATTTCATTTATCAAGTATTATGTTTAGCTCAGAAGTTCTCACATTTGGATGCATGATGGTCTGAGAAACACTGCATTAAAAATTAAATTGCTGAATGGTTAGGTGCTCCTTTTGTGCCAGTAGAACTATAAACTATGTGTAAAAGTGGGCCTTGAGATACTGCAGAGCTATGTAGTTACCAATGTCAGGTAGTCATACTGGTTTTATTGCTGCATATAACTTACCAAAAATTTGAAACACTACTAGGCAGAGATCTAGGCATACCACATACTCTGCTGTGGTTCCAGCACTCTGGAACCCAGCTGTGAGGACCCCAGACTGCCCTTCTTGTTGGGGTCTTAGAGGCTTTTCAGCTCACCAGTTGTTTGCAGAATGTATTTCCTCACGGCTGTAGGGCTTTTAGCTCCTGGAGACCACCCACATTCCATGCCCTGTGGCCTACTTGACAAGTCTCAGTGGGCTGTTTGCTTTCTTCCACACGTACTGGAACACATCTCTCTTTTCTGCAATAGTCAGAAATGAAAGGGCCTACCTGGTTAGGTCAGGCCCACCTAGGACAATCTCGCTTTAAACGTATAACATAATCATGGGAGTGTGGGCTCCTCACGGCCACAGCTTCTACCCGTAGGTGGGGAGTCATCTAGGGGAAAGGGCAACTGGCTTCATTAGAGTTCTGCCTGTCAACTCTGTTAGCACAAATGATGTCAGTGGACGCTTGATGGTTATTAAAATGAAAGCAAAAGTTAAAAAGCATCCGAAGGGGTGGAAACTCACGTATATACTGCCAGCCCCTTTCTGTCTTCCTGAAGTGCTTCACCCGTCCCTACAGCATCCTGTTCTTATCTGTCTTTTATGCAGAATGAAAATGACTGAAAAGGCTTTATTATCGAATAGTTCCTGTACACAGATAGGGAGACTGATACGGCAAGTCTGAGACGCCTCCACTTACAGTCAGCCTCCACCAGTGTTGATTTGTGATTAATCTTTTATCTACCCTCAAGTCTGGGATTAGCTTAAAACAAATTGTAGATATCGTGTAAATCATCCGCACATATTTACTATTTTAATGTATGTATCCAAAAAACTAAGACCTTTAAAAATTTAACTAAAATTCCCTTACTGTATCAAAAATAATATAAAATTGTATATTAATACCTTACAGTCATTAAAAGTCTGGTCAGTTTAAACAAATTTCTCTTTAAAAAATTTGTTGAGCTCAGGATTCAAGTAAGGTTTGTATGTGCAGTTTTTTAGACATCCCAGTTTTTTTATACATCCTTTAAACTTCTTGAAATCTCATGTAATTGTTTGTTTGCAGCGTACTTGTGAAAAGAACTGGGTTTCTCATAGCCTGGAACTCATGGTGTACCGTGTTTCTCTTTTCTTTTTCCTATAAATTAGTTAAAATGAAAATCATTATTTCCTATACTCTTTGGTCGGTCACTGGAGGTAGTAGAAAAGCCATTTAGTAAACAGAGTGATGGTGCAGGTGTAAACAGTTGTTTGGAGAAGTCAGTATATGGAGGAGTAAAGCAGATATGTCAGGTTTTTCAGATTCCTGCTTTGGAGTATGGCTTGAGTGTTATATATGTGTAGCATATGGATTGATTCAGTTAAAATTTAGAAAATATGAAGATGTGTATGGATAGGTTAAGGAATATTTGGATTTGGTTACGCCTTTGACTTAAGTAACCTAAATCAGATTTTAGATTGGGAAAAAAAAATCTTAAATGAGAAAAGTACTTTGGTTTCGAGTTTTGGAAAATAACTAGATTTAAAAAATTGAGGTCAAGGGCCGGGGATTTAGCCCAGTGTCTTAAGCGCCTGCCTGGCAAGCGCGAGGTCATGAGTTCGATCCCCGGTACAAAAAAAAAAAACCAAAAACAAAAAATTGAGGTCATGAAATTGAGGTTTTTTTACACTGGGATTTTGCTTGTTACACTGTTTTATATCTGTGGGTTCTCCAAAGACATCAGCATTGTCCTTCAAGAACATGATAGATATGTTAAATCTTCATTGGAATATGCTACCTTATAAAAATACATTTATATTGTTTTAAAATAATTTTATATGGTTGTCACAGAAGGAAAAAATACAGTAGTTTATCTGATTTAAATTTCATTTTGGAGGCTGTAATGAGTTAGAACAGAAGACAGCAACTTTTCTGGAAGGACCAGCTGGTAAGCATTCCAGCCCTCGCTGATCCTGCTGCCCTGGCCAGCTGTTTACTCTGCCCTGGAAGTGCTGAAGCACCGTGGAAAACATGTAAACCAGTGGGTTGGACAGTATGTAAATGGTGGCCAGATCTGCCTCCTGAACATCAGTACAGTAGTTTGCAGAACCCTGCCTTGGAACACCTTGGTCTGACTTTGGAAAAATTATTTTGTGAATAAACTTATGTTTCATACACAGGTAATGTTTTATACATCATTAGGAATACTTAAAAACAGGACCTTTATTGAAAAAATGATAGGCTTTAGAAAATGTTTATTACCATATAAAAATGCAGTCTATTCATGTTTGTTTGTTTTTTGAGATAGTATTTTGCTGTGTGGCCCAGGCTGGCCTCAAACTCCACGCAGTCCTCCTGTTCCCCAAGTGCTGGGATTATAAATATGTACCACCATGCATGGCTTAATCAACAGTTTAAAAGAAAAACATCTTTTAGATTAATTTGGCAATGTCTCAGTTTTAGAGTGCGCACGTATGTGCATGCTTGCAAGGCCTGGTTTCAGGGAGGGAGGGAGGGAGGGGGAGAGAGAGAGAGAGAGAGAGAGAGAGAGAGAGAGAGAGAGAGAGAGAGAGAGAGAGAGAGAGGAAGGCACAGACAGAGACAGAGGCAGAGAGAGACCGAGAGACAGAGACAGAAACACTGAGACTTGCTTTTAATGAAAAAATGTTTTACACAGTATGGAAATGGAGAACCTGAACAAGATTCTCTTGGGTTTCTCGTGCATGAAGACTGGGTAGTTCACATTCTCTTTCTGTGGCTCAGGTATTTCAGCTATGGAATCGAATATTTACACTTTGTTATGGCTTGTTTCTAGTTGTCCCCCAAAAGCCTCACAGGTGGGACTTTCCGGAGGTGGCTGGATCTAGGGTGTGTGATCCTGGCATTAAGGATGCAATACTGGCGTTGATTCACCATGTGATGCCAGGATTAAAGTTGCCCCACCCTGGGTGTGAGTGCTATCTGCCCTAAAGATGTGTAACCTAGATAAAATATCAGGGACAGAGTTTCATCGCTTGTTGCTTACACTTGCTGCCTTCTGCCTTCTGCTCGCCGTGGACTGTTTCCCTCTGTGGTGCCACCCTGCTACTATGGACTGAAACCTCTACAAACTAAGCTGATTTAAACCTTTCCTCTTTGAACTTTGGGTGTCAGGTATTTTGTCTCAGCGACAAGAAAAGTAGCTAAGACACTTAATTCACTTTTAGTCCAATAAGTATGTAAGTAAAGGGAGAGAAGATAGAGTTCGTAGAGTGCAAGATGTTCCTGGCAGGAGCTCATTAGTATCAAACTACTTCTAGGAGGAGACTGGCAAGAAATATGGAGGCTTGACCCAGTGATGGTTCAATTTAGGACCATTTTTTTTTAAAGGACCTTTTGACTTTATGATGATGCAAAAGCAATTTATATTCAGTAGAAACTAAACTGAATTTTGATCTTTTCCCAAGCTAGCAGTCCGTGGTAGGATCCTGTGGTATTGCTGAGTAGCAGCAAGATGTGGCTATTCCAGTGCGTCACAGGATCCTGAGGGAAGCACACTGCACGCATGATGTGCTGTGTCACTGATCTGTGGTGTTGGGTAGGTTAGATGTAGTAAATATATTTCAACTTACAATAGCCTCAGCTTACCAAAGATTTGTTGGGACATAACTTTATTATAAGTGAAGGAGTAAGTCTCATTTCCTAAATTTTTGACAATTCAGTGTGTATTAATATCAGCCATGAAATAGTAGATTTAAGAGTAAAAGTAGAATCCTGACTAAGTCTGTTTTGTGGACCTAGTAAAACTGATGTGTCATAGCTTACCTTTGTTTTAAATTATAATTTGATTATTTAATTAGACCCTTGCCTTTATTTTTATTAGTGTATGGCTTATATTGCTGAGTCTGACTTACTTGTAGTTAGTGGATGCTAAAGAGTAATTTTCAGAGTTGAAAAGTAAAATTTTCAAAATTGTAAAGTAAGTACATGCCATCAACTTTTATTTAACTCATTGATTAATAAGGGAACCAGGAAGATGTTAGGACCAATTCACAGGAGAATTTGAAGAACAGATAGTTATATATGTCTGCCGGTCTATTTATCTTCCTATCATCTATCCACAGTTAGAGATGCTGAAATAAATCAGAAACTCTGTTTATATAAAATGGGTTAATATCCTAAAGGACTCTTAAATGCCATGTACATGTTAGGTGTGCAAAGCAGCCAAGATCACTACCAGACAAAATTCATCGACTTTGCTAAGCATGGGGCCACTATGTTACTCTGAGCTTTTTAGCAGTTAATTCCTCTCCCTCAACAGCTATGAAACAGACTGGTCCAGCAGTTTCTCAAACTTTGGAGTTTCAAGAATTTTTGACTCTATAAAAATTGAAGACCTCAATGAGATTTGTTTGTGTAATATATTTTCTCATTTCAGAAATTAGAATCAGCAGGCCCTAAGGGTGATCACTTACTCATTTAGAAACTATCAATAATGAAAGCTCTTTCATGTTATCCAAGTGATGACTTCATCATGAGTACTGAAGCGTCTGAAAATTTCTGAGAGAATGAAAGCAAAAATGGCAAGTAACATCTTAATGTTATTATGAAATTAGTTTTGAACTCATAAACATGCTGTAAAGGTCTGTGACTCTACGATGCACAGAACACACTCTATAACCATTGGGTTTACTGAAAATGAAAAAGTCGTAGATCTTATTTGCACAGTTGGCTAGGCCACAGAGAGGATACCTAGCCGTCTCTTTGCCCACTTGTAAATCATGGGTATTTTCCTGACAGTGGTCCCTTCTCTGGGAAATGTTGCCTGGCCCATAATGGGGAATTTTTCAGGTCATTCTGAAATTAAGTCAGAAACTTTTCATTGGAGTTATAAAAGTAGTACAGTGTCACAATGGAAGAAAATCAAAAAATAAAGAGTTAAAGTATGCAAAATAGAGAAAAATTCTATGTAGTATAAAAATATATCTGATTACATATTATCTGCACTGTTTTGTGTCTTCCCTATTAAATGCTGTCATAATATGTCATAATATGCTTTATGGTATTAAAACTCTTAGCAAACTTCTTGGGTGACTATCTCTATTTCATGCTTGGTACAGAAGAATCATTTTCTCAGTGCTTTTCTATAAAGATTATTATGATGGTTTTTCAAGTTTTAATTATTTTTTCAAGATAAATTCTTAGAAATAAAAGGGGCAAAAAGTAGGTAATTTTGAGTTTTTTTCCTACTTTTGGCAAGTGCTGCTAAATTGTCCTCAGTGAAGGTTTGGCCAGTTCATATTGGGTGTGAACTGGGTAAGTACCCTTCACATTACTAGTGTTTACACGTGTGTTACTATCTTACAGCTACCAGTGATTGCACGATTGACAAAAACTAACATATTGTTTTAGTTTGAATTTTAAAAATGTGTTAAAGAGAACTTTCCTCCACAGGCTATTTATATTTTTCCTTTCTCAAATGGCCTTTTTGCCCAGTGACTTATTTAAGTGTCAGTGTTCTAAAACTGCTCATAAAAGAGATTAATTAGCAATGCAAATATGAAGTTGCTAGAACTTTTCATAAATATAGTAAACAACCATGAAACCCTTTGGAAGGAAAGTTAGGAGAGCTGTAGGTATATATAAAGTAATCTAAAATATTTTCCTGTGTTTCAGGGTCTCTGGCTGCAGTTTTGCGTAATTAATTATCTTAATAAGCTCTTTCTTTTTTATCTGGAGGAAAACCTCAGATTGGCTCCTGTCATTTTATTGCCAATTTGTGTTTCCTGGAGTTTGCCCTTGTGGTTTCTCAGTGGTTTTCTGCTGCTGCTGTGGCTGTCACAGAGAAAGAAGGCTTGTTAGAAGGCATGACAACTGGGAGATGATATGTAGTTTTTCCATTGCACTGAACTTGTTTGGAAGAATAAGGAGGCAGAACAATGAAATAATCCAAATATTATGAGGAAAGAGGGAGAAGTTTATATTACTGTGGTTTGTGTGATAAAAGAAATGTTACCCCTGGTACATTTTGTTTATAAATGGTGCTGTAAAACAAATATGTGCTCAAATGCTTAGCTAAGAATACTTAGGGGACTACCTGTCCACACCTCATCTTACAGAACCCTGTAGTCCTCAGATTCTTACTGCTTCACTGTCAGCTTACAAGATTGTAAGTCCATATTGTAGGAAAAGTGGATTTTCTTTTACCTTAACTGTGGTTTTAATGTAATTTTTGCAGCGTAGAGATACTAATTTTAGATGGTTGTGGTAACCCCACGAAGAGAATTTAATGTTTTCCAACACACTTAGGAAGACATTTTATTCAGTTTTATGGTTCTGTTCATATTTTATTTTCTGGGATCCTATTTTGGAGTTCTGTGTCTATCTCTGTTTTAAAAGCTACAAACAGTAAATACACTAGAGACATACGTACACACATCTAGTGTTGGCAGGGAGGTGCCTGTGCCCTCACTGGGAGGTAAGGTGACCCAGGGAGCAGTGGTTGTCACAGAGGACTGCTTGAAAAAGGCAGTTAGGTTGCCGGGAGCAGGTCACATCTGCGTGCTCTCCTGAAATAGCAGTGCATCTTCCTGGCCTGGGAAATGGATACTATTCAGATCCCAGGTGATGAGGTCTAGAAAAATGACTGAAGGAGTAGGATTTCCATGGGACCAACTGCCTTTCTGTGTAAAAAGTCAGACTTTTCAGTCACATCCTTTGAATACATAACACCACTGTAAAATGGACCGTGAGATGTTTTGTCTTAATTTTCTATGTTTTCTTGACCTGCAGTGGCAAAATCTTGTGAAGTATCTTTTGAAATGAAACAACGACTGTAAATAGTTTTCTTTTCTCTGTGGCTGTTAAAACACTGGATTCAAATATATTTTTCTTGTTAAGGATAAAGCCTAATAGTAGTTTTCTATTGGACTAAACTTGTTTGGAAGGACAATGAAATAATTCAAACATTATGAGAAGAAAGGTTTGAAGTTCTGTGCCTGTCTCTATTTAAACAGTGACAAACCACACACACACACACCCTGCAGCACTCTAGGAAAGCAGGTGTTAGTATAGACTAGTATGAAAAAGTTCATAGTATTTCATGAATTATCAAATTAAGAAATAGAAAACTTTCCTGTGTCCTTTTGTGATTCAGTCATTTTCTATTAATTCTTTTTTAATCACTCTTCTTGTAAAAGTTTTAGGCCAGGTTTGCTGGCACATGCCTGTAATCCTGTCATTTGGGAGGTTGAGGCAGGAGAACTGAGGACTATAAGTTTAAGGCCAATCTGGGTTACATAGGGAGACCTGCCGTGAAAGCCCTTCCCCAGCAAAGACATTTTAGTTAGAATACATGACTGATTAATTCATGATTTTAGACTTTCTTTATGAGGATTTCAGTTTTTAAAAGGATAAGTCTTAAGTGGGTCAAACTTTGATAAAGTTTCTAAGGCAGAGCGTGATATATTTTCTGTGAGATTGATAGCTACTATTTGGTTTGTGTTTATTAAGGTTCTCAAATGTACAACTTGTCTTTACTTGTTCTATTGAAGAAACATTGTTAATTCCCAGGCTTAGAAATCGTAAGTGACGAAGTATAGCATAGATCTGTAAAAGCAAAATTGATTTGATATGGTCATGTAGTTGGGAGGCATAAACTCTTTTGAACTAGGAGGTTTTTCAAAAATCCCTTATATTATCATTTGTCACAAGAAGTAACTCAAGTAATTAGCCAGAGTTTCAGAGCACATATTGCAGCTTATGTTTTAGGATAGTGACAAGATGGAAGTTAGAATTGAGTTCTGTGCTAATTGCTGCATCTTAGATGATTGTCTGATACTGCCTGGCATTGCCTGGCATGTCATATACTAGCATGTCACATGTGGAAGTCACCCCCCTCCATTTCTTATTCCTTGTGTAGTCGTAGCACTCAGTGCTTATCAAATGTGGAATTTCTTCCGACCTAGCCAGAGATGCCCTCATTTCTTCTCAAAGTAGCATTCTGAGCTGCAAGCTAGTAAGTAGGATACTTGGGGGATCTAACTGCTTTATCTGTGGAGTTTAAATGTAAAAAGTAATGTTTTTGGATCTTTTTAAGACACTATGTAGTTCAGGCTCGTCTTGAGCTCACTTTGTAGCTCAGGCTGGTCTCAAACTTGCAACGATCCTTCTGCCTCAGCCTCCCAAGTGCTGGGATTACAGGCATGCGCCATCACTCTCAGCTCTAAAAGTATTTTTAAGATCAACTCATATTACTTCAATCAAGTGGAATATAGTTTCTTTCAGTCTAGCGGTGGCTCTGAGTCTTTTGCAGTATGATTGCTTTTTACTTAAAATCTCCACAGTTTCCTACATGACCATTGAAATCAAACTAATTTCGACTTTATTAATCACATGTACATTTATTTGGAAAATAAGCGCACAGGTGTGTGAGAGATTTACATACTTATGGTTGCAGGACCCCTTCCAGTATTTCTGATCCCCTCCTCTACCACATCCCAGGTGCAGAATTGGAAACCATTACTCTGTATCACGCAGTCTGTTTTCTTTGGTTTCAGTCAAAATTTGAAGTATTCTGCTGAGAGCAGAATTGTGTTTTATCTTCAGGGAACTTGTGAGTGTTTTCATACTGTGTGCTGTGGCTTCCCAGACAGCCAGCAGTTGCTTCAGGCCCAGCCTTAGGCTGCCTGTCTGCCTCAAACTCACATATTTTGGAATTTGTAAGATTTCACTTGTGTGTGGAATTTCAAACAAATAAGCAAGCAAGCATGCAAGACCCCTGCCCTGCAATAAAACCGAAATAGGCAAACAAAACAAAACAAAACAAAACAAAATAACTGATAAGCCTATGCTGTGTTACACACCTGACTAGACTGCCTGGCTCAGGAGGTTTTGGTGTTACTCCATTTGTTAATGCTGAAGCCAGGCTGAGGGCTTCTATCAACCAGCCGGCTGCTATTTATCCCTCTACCTGCTTCTGTTCCTGAGGCCCAAGGAAGGTATAAACTTACACGGTCTCCACCTGTGAGTGTAGTACATATTTGTATGGAAAGAAAAATTGTTTTGCATTGTAATTCTGGGGAGCTCATTTGTTTCCACATTTGTATTGTAAGTGCTTGTTTTCTTTGAGTGTGCTCTTCTCTTACAATTTAGGCCGGTAGAAGAATGGAAAAGCTCTTTATTATCATTACTTTAAATTTTATTTTCTTTTAAAACAGTGGAGTTCATATCAGGGTCAGCCGACAGGTTTCTCTTTCACACCCACTGCTCTGTGTGCCTTCCCTGCCGTGTGCACGGTGTGTCTTGTCTTTGTTTTAGGCATTGTCCAAGCAGAAAATCTTTCCTGGATTTTGCCATCTATCCAAGGATAGCCTCATGGCTCATTTCTGAGCAGAGGTGACCTGTTGTTGCCATTATTAAATCAACCTGCCACCAAGATGTCAGCCACCTTTGACAAAGGTGCCAAACACATTCATAGAAAGAAAGGTCACCTCTTTAATAAATGATGCTGGAAAGACTGGCTCTGCACATGCCAAAGATTAAAAGTGGACTCATGTCTTCACCATGCACTAAACTAAATTTGAAATGGATCAAAGATCTGAATATTAAAAACAGAAACATTAAATCTGCTGAAAGATAGAATAGATAAAACTCTTGAAGACATTGGTATAGGCAAAGACTTTATGAAAAAAAAAAACCTGATTGCACAGAAACTATCCCAAAGAAGCAACAATTGGGATCTCATCTTATTAAAAAGCTTTTGCACAGCAAGAAAAACGACCAGGAGTGAGACAACCCACAATACGGGAAAATGTTTGCCAGCTGTTCCTCAGACAAAGGATTACTATTGAGAATGTATAAAGAACTAAAAAACAAAACAAAACAAAAAACAGTCCTCCCAGATTTACAGACCTAATCCAAAAATGGCATCTGAGATGAATACACGGTTCTCAGAAGAAGCACAAAAAGCAAATAAATATATGAAAAAACGTTCAACATCACTGGTCATTCAAAAGATGCAAATTAAAACAACATTGAGATTCCATCTCACCCTGGAAAGGCTATTATCAAGAAATCAAGCAATAACAAGTGCTATGGGGAAAAAGAAACCCTTGTTTACTGTTGGCGCGAGTGTAGACTGTTGCAACCGTTGTGGAAATCAGTGTGGAGATTCCTCAGAAAACTAGGGTTGGAGGTCCCATTTTACCTAGCTAGTCCCCTTCTGAATATCTCCCCAGAAGAATTAAAAACATCATACCACAGTGATGCATGTGCACCCATGTTTATAGAAGCACAATTTGCAATAGCTAGTGTTATGCTTTGTGTCTGGATGTCACCCTAAAGCCTCATGCAATCATGGGGGCAGGCTTCTAGAATTTCTGGTTAATTCATAGTCCAGTGCTAGGGTTATAGATATGAGTGCTACTTGTGGCCTACATAAAATATAATGGACAGAAATAGTCTTCTCTGCATACTCCTCCCTTTTTGCTCTTGCTGCTTTTGCTGTCTTCTGACTGCCATAAACTGTTGCCCTCTGCCATGTGACACTCTGCTTTGGAGCCAGCCAAATATGAACTGAAACCTCCACAAACTGTGAGCCAAATAAACCTTTCCTCTTTTGTTTTTGGGTGTTGGGTATTTTGTACCAGCAACAAGAAAAGGTAACTAAGACAGCTAGATCCTGGAAACAACACAAATGCCCATCAACCAAGAAATGGATAAAAAAAGATGTTGCCTTTTTATACAGTGGAGTATTATTACTCAGCCATAAAGCATGATTAACTGGAGACTTTTACAGGTAAATGGATGCACATTGGGACTGTACTCATAAGTGAAATAAACCAGATGCACATGTGTAAACATCATGTTGTTTCCCTAATGTGAGAGGCTAAATGAGTAAGATCCAAAATGTACAATATTATAAAATGGAAGGAATCTTCAAAAGGAAAGAGAAACTGCAATGGAGGAATGGAGAAAAGAAGGGAAAAGCAACACACACACACACACACACACACATATAATACTACTAATTTCTCTTAGTTCATTGAAAGACAAGGTTTGTGCTAATATTGTTTAGACAATTGAATGCCTGTAACTTGTACTCTGAGTAACTAATTTAAAGCTAACAATACCCAAGTATTAACCACTGTTACATTCCTATTATCTTGTTTTGAAATTTTGTTTTATCTTTTTTCTCTTTAAAAAAATCAGTCAACTGTGATACCTGATGTTCTTTGGGCCACATTTTTCACCTGGGATGTTAGCACAGAGCCAGTGTCCCTGTGAAGATGGAAGATCATTTACCTTGGGAGCTTCAGGCTGTAGGTGACCCGGATAATAGCAGAGGGCGGGTCTAGTGACAGTTTGCCAAGAAAGTGCTGTTCCTGGTGGGGAAGCTCTTTCTCTCTGCCCATTGATTTAGCTTGTTCGGATTGGCTGTTGTGGTAAATGCTCTCCCGTCAGAGTCTGTCAAGTCGGCAGGGCCAGGGGGTGCTGGCTGCTATCACAGGCTTCTCTCTTCCTCAGGAGAGTCCTCTGCCTTGTGGAGATGCTTTTCTGTTAACTGTGACAAAGCATAAAGTTCTTCACTTTAAGCTATAGCTTCAATTTCTTTCTTGCTGTATAGTTTAATAGATCTGCCCAGTCCTATCCTGAACAGCTAATTTGCTTTCTGTCTGTATGAATTGGCCAGTTTGGGATATTGAATGGGAATGTATTCATGTAATACCTGGTCTTTAGTGATTGGCTTTTTCATTTAGTACAGTGTTTTCAAAGATCCATCCATGACATGGCATGTATCAGTACTCCATTCTTTCTTTATTGTTAAATAATACTCTATTTGGTGAATCTTTTATACTGTGTTTATTTATGGATATTTGGTTTGTTTCTACTCTGGCTCTTATGAATTATGCTGCTATCAACATTTATATATGTGTTTGTGAACATATGTTTTCAGTTCTCCTGGGTAAATACCTGAGTATGAAATAGCTGGGTTGTATGGAAACTCTATGTTTAACATTTTGAGGAACTGCCAAATTGCTTGCTAAAGTTTGCTGAACCATTTTATATTCCCCACCAGCAGTGAATGGAAGTTCCAATTTCTCTACATCTCTGGTGTTTCCTAACCACTGTATTTTTTTATGTTTATAAAAATGTTTCCTCTTTTCTTGGTGGATAAGGGAGCAGTGTGTTGAATGATAATTTTGGAGGAAATGAAACAAATGAAAATCAAGTAAATTATTTTCCGATTGGCCCAGTTGTAGCTCTGGAAACTGTTCAGCCTACAAACCTTCCAGTTTGACTGGATATGACATTACAGGAATTTTGCTTTCCTGCTTGTTCTTCCCTGGAGAGAAAAAAGAAATATGTCTTTTCCTCAGCTAGACCTGAAGGGTTCAAACAAACACAAAGGACCCCAGAGTTATTAACAATTTCATGGGAACATGGACCTGGTTTATGCCCAGAATCGTTTTTCTAAAATCATTCTCTTGGTGCTTCCTTCCCTCGCCTATTCTCCACTGGAGCGTAACCTAAGAGCTGAATCAAGGTCTGTTCGTTTGGTGTTTGGAAAAGAAATGCAGGCTGGATGCTGGTCAGCTGGCTGGAGCTGTTGGCGGGTAGCTGCAGAGCGGGCCTTTGCTGGTGCGGCCTCTGCTTGTTCAGGAAGAACCTGAGTTGGCTTGGGGGCTCCTATTTGCCCAGAGCTGTGATAGCAAGACCTTTCGTCATCTACCACAGTAGTGAACAGGCAAGTTGGGAGGTCCTAGAAATATCTGGCTGCACAAGCCAAGAGGCAACACTCCCTGCTCCTTTGGGTGTAGGGAGCAGGCTAGGGTGGGGTTGGAGTAGGCCTGGAGGGAGGGCAACAGGAAATACCATTTCTTAGTCCTCTTCCATTTTGCAGTAGGGATAGAACCTAAGGCTTCCTGCATAGTAGGTAAGCACTCTACCACTGAGCATCCCCAGCCCTTTTTAAACTTTTTTATGTTGAGACAGTCTTGGTAAGTTCCCCAGGCTAGTGTGAAACTTGCAATCCTCTCATCTTGGCCCCCTGAGTAGCTGGGATTGCTGGTGTGTGCTGCCATACCCAGATGAAATGTTCTTTCTGATGCATAGATATGATAGCTACTGTCTTCTGACCAGCTGATTGCTTTTGGTTATATATTGGCAGAGGCCATGTCCCCACCTTTCCCCAGCCAGACATTCTGAATGATGAGTTTGTTGGCAGGGTAAATTCCCTCTGAGTTCCCTTTCATGCATCCTTTTACACCTACAGGGAGCCTACTGCTCCCTTAGTGGGTGAGGTCCGCTGCATGGGTGTGACCAGGAAGGTGAGTGTTGCCCCCACACCCTAGCTTACTGTTGTCTCAATCCCTGCCAGGTCATTACTGCTCTTACTTCCTGGCTTCCTTGTGGGAATCCAGCTCACACCAGCAGAGGATCCCGCATCCCTGTGTCCTTCTAATAGAAGCATTCTGTGTTGTCTGCTGGTTCCATTAAATGAGCTTCAGTGCATGCATGATAGTTTTATACAACCTTTTGTTAATTATACCTGTGTGAATTGCCTACCCCTTTTATGAAGACTATTATTTTACTAAGTTCCAAAAAAATATTTTAATGCATTAATTTTAAGGGTGAATTTCACAGCTCCAAGAAGTATCAAAAGACTATTAAAGTAATAGTTGCTGTGTTTCCGGTCATTAACCCACTCTGTGATTTCTGTGGTAATTAATGCATTTGATTTAATGACTTCAGTTGGCCTTATAAGGGATTGGATTTTAAATATTTACAATATACATTTTTTGGGGTGTGTGTAGCCCAGTCATACCCCAGATCTGACTGAATCTTGATAATACCTTCCTCAACTCCTTAAAATATAGGAGTTAGTAATCTGGACATTTTCAACTTTGATGGACTTCTGATTTTTACCAGTGTGGTTTGCAATAAGAGTTAGTAAGTCTGAAATTTGGAGAGTGAACTCGCCAGTATGGCAACCCCAGCTGTATATGGTTATTTGAATTGTAATTAATTAAAATTAAGTGAAAAACCCAGTTCCTCAGACACAGTAGCCATCTTTCAAATACTCATTAGCCACATGTGAACTCATGGCTGCTTACTGGGCAGAGTAGAGACAGAGTGCTTCCATCACTAATAAATTTCTATTGGACAATACTGCCTTAGACTTTTTTTTTCTGCCTGGAGAATAAAAGCAAGACATTAATCACGGCAAACTTTGCTTAGGTGAATTCAGGAACTGGAAAATCACTACTACCTTTTCCCAGCCCGGAATGAGAATAGGCAGTGGAACTGCCATTTTGTTCTTGATTTTCCTGGGTGACTTCCTTGTCATAGTGTTATTTGTTAGTTTGTTTGTTACTGCTGTTTTGGAATATTGGGGATTAAACCCAGGGCCTTCTGCATACTAGGTAAGCACTGCCACTCAACTGTACCCCCAGACCTTTAAACAAAACTTCTTTTGAGGCAGGGTCTTGCTGAGTTGCCAAAGCTGGCCTCCAACTGGGGCTCCTCGTGCCTCAGCCTCCTGAGTAGTTGGGATGGTGGCAGGACACAGGCATGGCTTCTTTGCTTCTTAAGGAAGGTAAATAACCGGTAATGAGACTTGCTTATATATTTAAGCACAGGATAAAAATTCTGAAACAGTATATGGATGGTCTCCAATTTATCATTTATGAAAATATGTGGGTTTTTTTTTAACTTTCTGGGTTTATTGAGGTTTTAAATGCATTTTTGACAGGATATTTTCGGTTTAAGATGAATTTGTTGGAACACAACCCTATTATAAGTTGAAGAGCGTAAAATAAATTATGATCTACCGTTCTTTTCTGTTAGAACGGATTCTTATTATATGTCCAAGGCTGAGATAAGAACAGATGAAAATCATGTTAAGATTTTATCATTGTTGGCCTGTTTTCTAAATGGCACACACATAATGGGTTTTATGTTATATAGACTTTGTCTTGTTGGGGAGTTTAGCTTTGCTTTGGTTTTGGTATGTCTGTTGGTTTCTAATTCTTTGGAGATATTTTTAAATCTGGAGATTTGTTATCTCTACCTACCTTGAAATTTACAAGTTAGCAATTTGCAATTTATAAACAGAAGAATTGGGCACAAATCTTCCTTCCTCAGTCCAAGTTATTGGACTGCCAAGTTATTCGTGCTTCTGGTTGTCTGATAGCCGAGAGGCGAAACTGTGTGCAGGTCACAAGGTATAAATACACCAGCTGTTGGTGCTCACAGGCCGTTCTAGTAGGAGACAGAGGGTCTGTGCAGTGCCTGCTCTGCCTTCATCCCAGCAGCGTGAGTGATTCACAGTGCTTGGGGCTGTGTCACGTTGGTGTTTGGTGGTGATGGTGTCTACAGTGAAACTGGACCTGAATTTCTCTCCAGACTCAGGCCTGCTTTACGGCCAAGTGTGTGCTGCTGAAGAGGTAAAAATTTAAAACTCTAACCTGCCACCAACTTATCTTCAAAAACCTTAGATTTTCTTTTTTCTTCTTTTGTTTCTTTTTCTTCTCTTTCCCTGTCCTTTTTTTTTTTCTTAATAGTCTTTTCTTGGGCACTGGAAAGCCTTAGCCCAGGCCAGTTCGCTGGTATCCACCCAGGGAGGGCAGCTGTTCTGTGTGCATTCTCCTTACCTGCCGTCTCCTGGCTGACTGAGGGACTCTACAGTGACAGGCTCAGGGTGAGTGCTTTTTGTTTGTGTCTTATTTTTGTTAAACATTTTTAAGGTACCAGAAGTCGAAAATTCTCTACTAAAGTAACATTTGTCTAGTTTTGGACAATGAATGGGCTTCCTCATTAATCATATTCTTTATTGCCTCCAATAATACAGTAAAACTGTGGTTTGCAGGAGTAATTCATTGATCTTGTAATCCAAAAACAGTTGGATATCAAAGCTGAGAGTCTATATTAGCAAATTTTGGGGTGCTGGAGTCTCCTTCCAGAGGAAGGTTAGGGTTAGGGTTAGGGTTTCTAGGTTCCTCAAGCATGAATGGTGGCAAAGTTTCATATTTATTAAAGATAGAAAAAAAAATGGAAGGATAGGGGAAAGATAGGCTCTGCAGAGCCCTTACTTGGGTCAAGTAAATGTAGGGAAAGGGAGAAAAGAAAAAAATAAAAACAAAGCTACACCCTACAGTGTAGAGTGGGCACTGTGAAGAGGCAGGACAAACCCTAATGGCGACTGTCCCATGTTTATATTCCCCACACTGGCACTGCGTCCAAGTCATCCTCTCAGAAACCTGCAGAAGTCCACACAGAGGGCTCTGAGATACGCTCAGCATATGTGTCTGTGGGTCTTGTCATATCTCCTTTGCCAGCCAGCATTAGCCACATCCTATCTTCCTGCTTCAAAACTAGTTGGAATTATGTGACATTCTGTGTGATATGATACTTGTATTGCAATACATTTTTTGCTTATTATCTTGGTTAGTTTTCTCTTGTTGCTGAGACAAAATACCTGATGCCCAAAATTAGGGAAGGAAAGACTTATTTAGCTTACAGTTTTTGGAGGTTTCAGTCCATACTCAGCTGGCTCCAAGGCAGGGTGGCATAACTGAGGGGCAGCCTGGCTGCTGCAAGTCACAAGAGTGAAAGGGCAAAAGGAGAAAAGCATGCCTGCTTTCCTCCTTATATTGTGTGCCAGTGACCCCGCCCCTGGGCGGATGCAGCAGTCATACCTCGGGTCCCAGTGCTAGACAACCAATCACAAACGTTCGATTCAGCCACCTCCATGACTGCGTGAGGCTTTGGGGAGACATGTAAACAAACCACAACACTTATCAATTTAAAATTTCTTGTAAATGTTTGCTTGTCTTGCGGAATATTCAGAGAACAAGTCACTCACAATCCAAGGTTGGACTTTTGCTTACTTTGTTAGTCTTTCTGGAGAGAAGCAGAACCATAGGAAGTGTAAAGGTATGTCCAGAGGCTTTGTTCCATGGAAGCTAGATAATCAAGAACAGGGAACAAGGATCAGGGAGCTGGTGGCGATGGAGGGACTGCTTGCTGCTGGCCCCTTGACTGTGACTTACTTGTGCTTTTGAGTCTGGTCAGGCCCGTCATGTACACACTGATTCCATCTGATGATGGGATGCTGCTGTGCACTGCCCACTTTATAGCTTGGTGGGTCAGATAACACCCAGTTTATGATGGACAGCTTAGGTTATGTATACAATGATTGGTTCATGGTCAAGTGCATAGTTTCAGCGTAGACTGAGTAACAGGTGAAGAGCTGTTTCTCAAAAGAAGGGTCTCTATCTGAGGATGGTGGCACGGATTTGCTCCCAGTAATCCACTCATGGATTCTGCCCTAGACTCCGCACAGCATGTCTGCCTGTGGCTGTACAAGGCATTTGGCTAATGGGCTGGGGTAATACACCCAAAGGGAAGTGTGGAAGTGTGCTCCCCTTCCTCCATCTTTCATATAGGCCCAGTAAGCATTGTAGCTTTTTTTCCCTTTGTTTTTGTTTTTGTTTTTGTTTTTGAGACAGAGTCTCCCTGTGTAATTCAGAATGGTGTTGAATTTACTGTGTAGTCCAGGCTGGCCTTGAACTTAAAGTGATCCTTCTTCTTCAACATCTGGAATCCTGGGATTACAGATTTATGCCACCATGTACAGCTGTAGCTCTTTCTTGATTGTAAGAGTAGACAGATGCAACCACTTATCCTTCACCTTAGAAGGGGTATCTTGATACCCTTGACGCCATTGGACCCCTAGAAACTTCACGGAGGCAAGAGACCCCTGATTGTTACTCTGATTTCTATTCTCTGTCATGTTGATGTTTTACCAATAAATGTACAGTAGTTGCCACATCCTCCTCACTGCATCGGATTAGCATTACGTCATCAGCATAATGGACCAGTGTGATTCCTGTAAAAGGGAAAGGTAACCAACCCCGATGAACTAAGTTACTATAGGAGTCTGAGAGTCTGCCTGGCTCTAAGGTAGGACAGGTGTGTTGCCGTCCCTGTCAGCTGAACACTAGCTGCTTCTGGGGGGCCTCACAGGCATTCAGCAACAAGCACCTGCCAGTCCAAGTGCTGCATACTAGTGGCCTCATATGTTAATATTCTTCAACATTCAAACCACATCCACTCCAGGGGCTGCTGTGTTTGGGGTTATGGTAATCCTCGGTCATTCTCCAAGAGCCACCTGTCTTCTGCACAGGCCCAACAGGAGAGCTGAACGGGGATTGGTGCAGATCACCACCCCTGCATCTTTTAGACTTGGGGTGACACGCAGTCCCTCTGGGAATGCAGTAGTGCTTTTGATTTACTATTTCCATAGGTCAAGGTGTTTTCAGGCTTTTACCACTACAATATTTTAGAAATGTTTAAATGATCTGATCTCATAGGCTCATAGCTAGAGGCAAGTTTACTTCAGAATGAATATTACCTTTGATTCCTACTCATATCTGATTTAGAAGATATTTAAATAACTCTGGACTTGACCTTTGAGTTGATGCTGGACAAAGTTAAGATTTTTAAGGCTTTTGAAATAAAATCTATTTTGCATGTGAGAAAGAAATGAATTTGGGGAGATTGGGGTCGAATATTACGGTTTGTGCACACCACCGCCCCTGCAATTTGTATGTTGAATCCTAATTCCCAAGGTGATGGCCTTAGAAGATGGGGCCTTTTGAAGATGGTTAGGTCTTGAGGTTCTACATTTTGTGGAAGAGGCTTGGGGTGGAAGCCTTTCGTCTCCCACTGTGTGACCATACTGCAGAGGTGCCACTCTACATAGCAGAAAGCAGCCTTCACCAGATACCAAATCTGGCACCTTGAACTTGGTCAGAAATAAATTTCTGTTTAAAAATGACCCTGTGTAAAGTACTTTGTTGTAGCAGTCTAAACAAACTAAACATTTACTGTGAGTATTGATGGCAATAGCTCTTACTGAGGCCAAAGATGAATGTGGTGAGGTAACGCTGACAGAGTAAGCCTTGGGTTCTCTCCTTTGTTCCTGCCTTCTCTGTGGCCCTGATTCCCAGCTGTACAAATGTGTTTGACACCATTGCTTCCATTAGCTAGTAAAGACTCTTGTGGGTTTGAAGATTGTGGATTTTTACCGGGGGATGTGATGGAACTGTGGGCTTTGGCAGCTGAGATTTCGATTTGAGCCTGTCCTTGAGCCAGCTTTGCCACTGCTAGTTCTGAATATAGGCAGGGTTTAATCCAGTTTCCTCTTCTGT
Organism: Dolichotis patagonum; assembly: GCA_004027295.1. Taxonomy (NCBI): domain Eukaryota; kingdom Metazoa; phylum Chordata; class Mammalia; order Rodentia; family Caviidae; genus Dolichotis; species Dolichotis patagonum. Next base: position 55,485 of record PVJX010002691.1, read on the forward strand.
AAAATGAATGTTATGGCACCAGGCTTCCCTGACGGTCTAGAGAGAGCTTGTGAAGATCAAAGGAAAAATAATGCATGAAATATTTTGCACAGTGCTATAAAATATAAGATCCCTGCTTTTAAACGTAGCAGTGAGTTGCCTCTATATCTATGGGCTGTATTTGTACACATTGAACTTTCTGGATGTGTCACAAAACTAAATCCTCATGGTGTTAGGGCAACTAAGAGCAGCTAACTGCAAGGAGTCTCATGTAACATAGCTCAAAACTTCTGAGTTGCCCAATAATAATTATTCTCCTACATTTGAGTGGTCAACTTGGTACTTTTTTCATTTTCAAGTAGTTCGGGAGCAGAGCTCAGAGCATTTCTCACTGAAGTACATTTGGTACAGTGTGCCCTGGGACTCCTGGCTTGGTGGAGCGATTGGTACCTATGTCCTTGATACACTGCTGTCTGTACTGACATGGTTGGTTCCTCTGTAAGAGCACAGGAAAGGCACTAAAAGTAGCCCTTTTGGGCTTTTTATTTTAGCTGATATACCAGATTATTTTGGTTGCAAGCAAGAGAAACCAAATTTAATTGAAGGAAAACAAAATAACCAGGAGAACATGGGGTCACTTCTGTTGCTGTACAAAAAGCCGGGATGCAGATGTGACTGTGGGGCCTTGGGGAGCAGGAGTCTGCTTGGCCCATGTTAGGTCTGTGTCCAACATCAGCACATTTTAGTAGGATTGGGGAGGCATGGCCATGACTCCAAGGAAAATCAGAATTCTGGGCATGCATAATCAATGTATTTTAGCAGGACTGTGAGTTCTCTGAAACTAGAGAAGTAATTTAACTTGCTTTTTTATGAGAATGGGTGAAACCTTTGTTTCCTTTTTGCTAATAGCAGAGGAAAAAATGTTGAGAAAGATTGAAAAAGAAACCATCATTATTGGGTTGGGAGACATTGTCCAGAAAATGCAATATGAGGACCCTTTCCATAGAATCTGGGTACAGACCGTGGTACTCAGGAGCATCTCTGTATCATTTTAAAAGACAGTGGGTACCAGCATAGGCTGGCACTCCCAAGCTGTCCCCAGAGCTGCAGAGTCAGTTTCAACCCTGCCATATCTTGGACTGTGTTCATGCCAGTCTTTCTCTGCTTCTCTGCCTTAATGAATATGTCTAGCATAGGTATGTAGAATCTCCAATGAAACAGCTAACTACTGTTCTGAATTAAGATGTTGCTTTCTCCAGGTTGAGACTAACATGTGGTTATACCTTTAAAGTACTTGTCTTATGTTGTAATTTTAGCTTTTGGTTCTGTCTGCGGACTCCCTTACAAATACTTGTGGTGTCCAGCAATGGGCTTACCTGTGGGCAGAAAGGGTGCTGTGTACCTTTTTATCTCTTTCATTCTGTCCTTGATCACACTTTCAGGGAACAGGAGGAAAGCAGTGTCCTGCTCTGCATTGCAGGACAGCTAAGTAGGTCACTCTCTTGTTGTCTTGCCATGTTTAACGGGAGATTGCAAGGTGCTAGTGTGAAGTCTGGAAGGACTTACTTGGGATGGTCAGGTCTTAGGAGTGGGATTTGCAAGTGTAGTTTTTCCTAATACCCAACATTCCTGTACAGTTTATCCTACACTGTATGAAGTATGCAGAAAAATGGGGGGAGTTTTCCCAAAAGCCTGGAATTTTCCAAGTCTAATCCTGATTAACTGAAATCTTGAGCCTGTCCTGTTTTCTCCAGAGACCCAGACCAGAGCTGGTACTCCTGAGCATAATTAGAAGCAGTTCACATTGCAGCTCTTATAAATTTAGCTTCTTTTTTCTTTGTTTTGTTTTGTTTTGTTTTGTTTTGTTTTGTTTTGTTGAGACAGGGTCCTGCTATGTAGTTTAGACTGGCCTCCAACTTAAGGGGAGCCTCCTGCCTCAACATTGCTTTACCACACCTGGTTCACACATAGATGACACAGTGGACATGTCACCTACGTGTGTTTGGGTTCTATCATGTGATCAAGATTAATGAATGGCAAAACGGGCATTTGTCCCGAAGGCTGGCAGTGACGGTGAGTCTCTGTGACGGACCGCCCCACTGGTACCACCATCTCATCTTTTTTCACACTGATATGGTTGAGATGTAACTGTTTTCTTAATCTTTGGCACCAAAGATTTACTTTCTTGTACTGCCACTATAGCTGTATAATTTTAAATATTGGGGTGAAAACCACAGTTACCTTTTTGACCTGCACCTGGGAGAAAGAGTTACCTATACCTAGAGCGTGCTTAGAGCATAGAACTTAGTCACAGATACCTCTTAAAGCATTTTAGAAGAAGTGCTGGAATTATAACAGATTGTTTGTTCATTTCACTTTTTTCTTAAATATTTAAATGGAAGGGAAAAAATATACTCTAAGCAGCTATAAATGAAATCTTCCAAGTTCCTAGCATAATGGGAAAATGTTACCGTCTGTTCATCTTTCTTTACGGGGGAAAAATAATCATGTTGGTTTTCACTGACAAAATTCAAAGAATCTAATACTTTCCCATAATTTAAACGTTAAGATGCTCTACCTAAAGACTTGGTGTGATGGCGCACACCTGTAATCCTAGCACTGGGGAGGTTGAGGCAGGAGGGTCATGGAGAGTTCAAGGTCAGCTACAAAGGAGATCAAGAACAACTTGAACTGCACAGCAAAACCCTGTCTCAAAAGGACCAAAAAAAAAAAAGTTTTCCCTAGAAATAATATCAGCTTCTCATAAAATTTAAATGACACCTTTGTCCAGTTTTGTGTCCTTCTTTCCAGACCTACAAGAATAAACTAAAGGAAAGGGAAATTGTGTTTTACTATTCATTGAAACAGTTCAGAGCATCATGTGCTTCAGAAGAAATCTGGAAATTCACTTAGCTCAGTTTTGTCTTCCCACACATTTTGAATGAATTCTCAAAGGAAAATACCTCAGTAGAAGCAGAAGAGCTATTTTTAGGCTACACTCCTATTTTGAGTTTCATTGCTCAGAATTTTTTTGCCCCAGGCCTAGGATCATATTTGTGTAATGTACTTGATGGGTTTTCCTCATTCTTCCCTTTACCAGAACCACCTGGAGCTCAGCACACTTCATACAAGTCAGCTCATAGTCGGAATAAATCATCTGTCCTCCTTGCCTGCTTCTTCCTTCTCCTCAGGGCCAAGTGTTAGAGATCAAAGGTTACTTTGTTTTGAATTTAACTCTGGTTTCAATAATTTATTTCTCCTGGTTACTAGTGGCAGTCTGTAGTGAATGCTTACTTTCCATTTTTTTCTCCAGAGTTCAAAAACACCTTCAGTTTTCCATTGATTATTTTTAAATTATGTTTAGAAAATGTTAAAGTAGTAGTCTAATGAATTCTTTTTTTGGGGGGGTGCTGTGGGTCGAACTCATGACCTTGCTCTTGCCAGGCAGGTGCTTATGCTGCTGAGCTAAATCCCCCGCCCCATAAATTCTTTTCTAGTGAGAATTTAATTGTCAATATTTGTGGCTCCAGTTAGCCAGCAGATACTGAAACAAAGAAGTGTCAGAATACAAACTCACAGTGAATGTGTAGATCCAAGCTTTTCCTTACAGTTCATGGGCGCACTGCCTGCGTTCCGCCCTGTGGGATACGTAGATAGCTCCACTGGGCAGTCGTAGAACAGAGGGTTTATAAGATGGAGTAGGAACCAGAACAGACTGACATCCTGGCTGACATCAGGCTACTGTTTTGGAAGGGTTAAAGCAGAGAAGACTTCCTTGTTACACTGACTAGGGTCAACTCTCCTGTTTTCAGGAAAAACTGGTCCTTTGGGAGAGCTGTTTGCTTCCTTAGAGGTTCGGCTTGGCTTACCTGGTCTGCTGGGCCTAGGACAGGAGCTCAGTTGAGGCAGGGTTTTAGCGTCGTTTAAAAGAACCATGGGCTGGGCTGACTCCCAAGTTTGCTCTCAGGGTATTTCAGCATGTGCCATTTTGCCTAGCCAGACACATCTGTGAATAGAGGTTTACTAAAGCCACTCCTAGTCTTTAATAAGCAGTCTTTAATAATACTTTTTTGCAGTTTGTTTTCCCTTCCATTTGGCAGTGATCCTTCTGAAGTGTGTGTTAGCGTTTAACTTTGGCAAGTTGTGTCTCTGTGGTGCTGAACTCTTAACTTCACTGTTAGCTTCTGACTGTGTCACCCTGCATAATGTAGCATTGCCTGTCAGCTGTTTATCACTTTGCCTTCATGGCATAGTGATTGATTTAGAAACTTGCTTCACATGGCCCTTAAAAAGGGGTTAGGATAAGTCCAAGAATAAAAATATGCAAAGTATGTTAAAGAAGGACCCATGTTTGCTAGTCATCCTGGCCTTTTCTCTATTCATTCTCTTCTCATTCTGGAAGTCAATTCAGTGGAAAGATTTCTCCACTCCTAAACCTACTTAGAGATGCTCAGCAGGGCAGTCCTAGGCTTTAAAAGCTCAGTGAGAGGAAAGGGGTTGTGTAAGCCCTTCCCAGTTATGTGTCTTGGTTGGAACTAAGCCGAAGGCGCTGAGCCTTGCCTGTGTATTAGCTTCTGCTCCTCACCAGCCCTCAGCGTGCTTCCGTGACTCCTGGCCCTGGGCAATGGCTTCCAAGCTGACTGGCATGTTTTTCTGCCTATAAATAGCAGTTCACTGGGTTTACCTGAGTGCAAAATAAACTTTTTCTCCACTACCATCCATTTTAATAGAATATTTGAAGTAATGGAACAGTGATAAGAACAAATGAATTTAATGCATTTTAACCTATCAGCATAAACTACCTTGTTTTTACGTTTGAGGGCTACCATTAACCCTTCTTCCCTTGCAGCAGGAAATTCAGCTGTGATGTGGGGGGAAGCAAACCACATGACGGATCTATTATTTCACAACTTCTTCCTGAAAAAGCAGGAAGTGGGTGGGCATCTTATTGTAGCCTGACAAATGAGTCCCCTCTGGTGACCACAGAAAAGATAGATTCCTGGTGGCCTTTGTCATCTGAATGTCTGACAGAGACAGCACAGACCAGTATAACTGGGAGGAACGAAGAGTGCTGCTTAGTAACCTTTGCACAGGGGACCTCCTGCACAGGGAACCTCCTTCCCAGGGGACTGCAAGGTGTTTGCCCTACTGTAGCGCTAAGCCTCTCCCTGGGCTTGGGTTTTTTCCATCCAAGAAAATTGAATATTTAAAAAAATCAAACAAATATTAATTAAATCCACTAGCAACTTTTAAGTTTTTTGAATTTGAGAAGCATTATTCTGACTCACATGAGAGTCTATCATCTTTGCTTTGTCTTTGTTGAACAGCTATATGCTTGCTGTCAGCATATCCCTTGCAGCCTAAAATGATACAGAAGTTACAACAGGCCAAATCCAGAGGTATCTATGGGCAAGTGATATAGGCTAAGGTACACAGACTACCTCAAAGGTTACTAAATACATGAGGATTTCCATTTCCTTGTGTCTCCCATTTTACTTCAAACACGTGGCATTCTTGTTTTATGTTTCTCACTTAGACAGTATTTTACATGGAAAAAAATCATAATTGTATATATTTATGAGCATGGATCCGATCCCATGTGAAACTATTAAATCAAGATAATTGACATGTGACATTCCAGCTTATAGTCCTTTGTGGTGCCGGAGATTGACCCCAGGGCCTCACATAGTCTAAGCATGCGTTCTCCCACTGAGCTATATATCAGCCTCCACTTCTGTTACGAACGCAAGCCAGAGAGATGGTTTATTTTCAGTTCTTCCAAATAAAAAAGCAAAGTGCCATCAGTAATGATGGGGAAGGCAGGTGACTACCCCTGCTGGTGTTGAGAAGAACAGGGAGCGAGGGACTGTGGAGTATTGAGCACCAGATTGTCACTGCTAGGGAATGAAAGTACTACATCCCTGGAGTGCACAGCCATCTGGTGATTAATAAAGTCATGTTTAAAAGCAGCTTTATTCTCATTTGACAGGAGACTGGTCTGCTGACAAAGGGTACAGCCAGCCAGCCAGGGCTCACATGCATGAGCTGTGCAGCCCTGGGCCGTAGGCTTCATCTGGGAGACTCGGCTTCTTGCTACAAAATGGTGTCAGTAACAGCAGGTAGATCAGAAGCTTGGACTAGAATTTAAGATAGTCCATTGGAACTCAGCACCTACTCTATAGTACGTTCTTAACAAACCATGCTGTTACTGTAGTGTTAGTCAACACCGTGTAGTCTAAGAAGGCATATTGGTGGACCATGGACCATGGACCATGCCATGAACTGAAAGTTTGTGTACATCTAAAATGTGTGTTTTGAAACCTTGGTCCCAGGGTGACAGTATTTGAAGTTGGGCCTTGGGGAGATGATGTAATGATGATACATTGAGATAAGGCATGCAAAGTGGTAGGCACATTTGCTGAATATTCTGTTCACTGACTATAACAGAGTGTCCACCAGCCTGAGGGTTAGTACTGTTTTATCCCCGCTTTATAGGGAAGGAAGCTGGTAGCAAGCGTATTCTCTCGGGAAGCTGTGCATTGGATTTCTCCAGCATTGTCATTGCTGAGCACTTGGCATTTCAGCATAGTTTTCAACATTATCTTTTTTCACCTGTTTGAATCTGGTTATAAACCCATGCCTGACACCATGAGGGCAGCTTGTTCTACAGAGCCAAGCAGTATAGCATTGTAGTGAAAGCCTCTTCCTAAATTTGGACTATTGACCAAGAGTCTTGGTATTTTTCAGAGCACCTCTGACTTGACCTTTCTTTAGAACACACTTGATGTCCTTTATTCGTGAGTCTAAATATAGAAAGTTGTCGTTCAAGAATCATAAATCTAATAAAAAGGGGAAAGGGCATTAATAAAGGAGATTTAATAGCCAGTCACCAACATGCTGAAATTGTTTGCCTTGAGACAGTTCTCCATTGACTTTGATGTGGCAGCTGAGCCTTGGGCTGTCACTGTCAGTTTTAGAGGGATCCTATCCTGTCTTTCATGCAGCCCTGCCGGCTGCCTCTTAAGTTTGGTGTATGCAGCTAGGGCACAGAGGTGGAGATGAGACAGACTTCACCAGATGAATAGCCTAACAGACTTAAGAAAATAGTCTGAATTATGTGTAATAGCAAGAAATGTCTTTTTCTTAAAAAAAAAAAATCATTTAAACAGTCACTTTATGTCTGCAATGAGAAAGCAGCTCAGTCTTTCCTAGGGAGTAGGAGAGGAGCTACTACCTCTTTACCAGAAAGTGTCTCTGACAGAGTGTTCCTTCTTCAGCTGCTGGGCATTTGAAACTTCAAGTACTTTTCAGCAGGTCAGAAGGAGGAAGTTGTAGCAAAATACTAGTTTTCTATTTGGTACTGTTTTGTGATAACTGAGGACTTAGCCTGTTCCTTATCAATGGCTCTTGCCAATGCCTCAGACCTTGTCTTGCCTCCCTTTCCCACATCCACCAGATTTCAGGTATATTCACTGCTTTTGTTTGAGGCATGCCTTCGTTTTTCTCCCCTCAAGCCTTTGTTCTCTGGCTGGAACAATCTGTCTTTTGATTTTTGCATGGCTGGCCTCTCATCGTCCCCAAACCATTCCAGTGGCATCTTCCCAGATGTTATCTTCATTATGACTTGGCATCTTCTAAGGGATCACTAGCTCTCCACAATCCCTGACCTCTCTCTCTAAATATCCTTCTCTGTTTATCAGAAATTAAAGTTGTTCTTCTTGTCTATGTACTTTCACCACAGTATGACCTCTGTGAAAAAGGGACTTCAACTTCTCTGATTTGTTGTGGGAACCAGTGTCTAGAGTGGTACCCAAGTTTGTTCAACATATGCCTTTTCAATAAGTGAATGAATGTATTTTTAAGTGGTTTTGAAACTTCCTTAGTTTTCTCTTATTTTATGAACAGTGTAGAGTAAGCATCTACAGACTTTTTCGTAAGCCACCAACTAGCAAATGTTTTAGGCATTGAGCCAAAAGATCTCCGTGGCAACTGCTGAGCAAGAAGCTGTAGAGTGTACACGTGAGCTTGACTCTGACCCGATGGACTATTTTGGCTCACTCTTATGCTGGGGAAGGGCCTACAGGCCAGATCATTGGCCTACAGGCTGTCGTGTGCTGACCTGTAGTGTAGTTAATCTCTTTTTGACCTGACCAGTTTGGAAGGTGTAGAAAAGCGTGGGGTTAGCAGAGTTGCTTTCTGAATTTGAGGCTCGGTTCACTTGTTTCGCAGCTAAAGAGAGGTACATGGGTTTCCTTTACTGTTCAGCTGCAGGACAACATTGTGGGAAGTGCTGCAGATACTTTTCTAAGAATTGAAAGCTGCAAATTTTACTTTGACCACATCTCTGGCCAAGCTAACTTAGTATAGGGTTTCGTTTAGGCTAATGTGGAAAAATTTATGGAAGCAGCAAGTTTAGAAAATGGAAAGATCAGAGGTCACGGAGCAGTTTTGGTACTTTTTCCTCTAAAGGAAGAATAAACTTGAGAATCCCTATATGCCATGGGCATACGTTTAACTTGAGTGAGGAGATGTGTTGTGCCATTGGGAGCACAGGTGGCATTGTCTCCAGTGGGCACTACTGTGTCTCCGCATGCCAAGAAGCAGGAGTGTGCTGGCCATGGGAAGAGTCTCAGGTGAGCTTTCTCAGATATTTGAAAGATCTGCATTCACAGATGGTATGCCAAGTGGTTTACATTTGGAGTTGGGTTTCTATTTCTTTAACTGTGAAAGGGTTAAAGAAAATGTAATCAAAGTAAATCAGTTTTACTTAGCAGTTGGAATTGGGTTGTAAATATCTCGACGCAATTCTAAACAACATTTGAAACAATATCATAAATCAGAAACATGTATATACCCCCTTACCACCAACCCTTTTTCATTATGGTAAAAACACATTTATAGGGGCCAGGGATTTAGCTCAGTGGCTTAAGTGCCTGCCTTGTAAGTGCAAGGTCGTGAGTTTGATCCCTGGTACCCAAAAAACAAAACAAAAAACCCAAAAAACTATTTATATGGAATTTCGAGATTTTATTTGCTAAGGCAGAGTTCTCAGTTATCAAAAATTTATTTGGAATCACTCCTTGAATTTTATTTAATTGCTGTATCTTCAAATTAGTGTATGACCTTGAAGTCATTTAATTTTTCATAGTCTCTGTGTCAATCAGATGAATAGAACTCTCAAGTCTCTTTTATATTGTATGATGATTTTGGTTGAGCCTAGCTAGTTTAAGCTTTGCTAAAAATGGGAAAATGAATGAAGCTCATATATTCTTTTGACGCTATTAGCATGCCTTTAGGTACTCAGTTCACAACTTTTTTGACCTGTTCAGATGACTTGTGATGATATAAATGACAACTTCGAGGAGTAAGCCACTTTCATTAGTGGGTATGTAGACCATGCAGCAGGATGCTGTAGGCACAAATGATTCATGTTAATGTCAGGACTTAGGTGCTAGTGAAGTGAGTGTCTCAGGGTCTATCTTTCATGAGGTTTTGGTTTTTTAAGGAGATGTCTTTGTGACCTTCGGAAAGGAGAATATTCCAAGGAGGTCCTCAGGTGGCTAGCTATGCAGAACCACCTGGAAGCCCAAGCTTCTCGGGATGTGCTACAGGGAGCAGCAGCTGGCTGTGACAGCTTTTCAGTCTTTCCTTTCAGCTTCTCTCCTAGATCTGATTGTTCTCTGAAACTCCGTATTGTTATCTCTTTCAAAGCTCATTCTGAGATCATCCTAATCTCAGTGCCTTTTTTGTCCTCTGAACTCTTACAGCTCCTTTCTGCTGCTGTGCAGTGTTGCTGTGTTCAAGCATCGCTGCCTTTGTAGGCTCTTAGCTCTGCAATGGTTGCAGCCAAGTGTGATTTCTTTTGTTGTTGTCCACTGTTTTGGTCTCCCGGTCTGGGATGTCACTAGTGTCTTCCTCTGTGTTCCCATAGGACTGTGCTCACTTGGATGGTCTGCAAGCTGGCCTCTGCCTCTTCTCTATGTGACTTCAGCCAGGGACAGAGCATGCTGACCTGATTTGGTATTGTTAAACCTTTCCACATAACCCCTGACTTACAGCTGCTCACTCAATGTTTGGGATGAACAGAAAACTTAGTGAACCTTTACTGCCCTAGTTGCCCACTGGAACATCTTTGTTTAAGTAGTTTTTGCTGCTGTATTCACCTGGAAATAGAAGGCATCACTCTCCAAAGCATTCAGCATTGATGACACATGGCGATCATCTGTTTCAAGCACATTTAAGTGATATTTTTTCCATCAGAGACTTTGAGGGAAAAAGCCTCAGACTATCTTTTGTTAGATGATTCTAGGCTGACTGGCAGTGCCCAATTTATTGGGAAGAAAACAAAACAAAAATACCTGAATTCAAATCCTGGCTGCTTTGCTGTTCTAAGTGTGTGACTTGTGCCAGCTACATAAATGCTCAAAGGTAGTTACTCATCTGTAAATTAGAAATAAAAACAGCATCTAATTGTCCCTGTCTCTCCTGCTTTCAGATTTCCTGGGAAAGTTGCATGATATGCTGTTTATGCAGAAGTACTAGAAACCTGTAAATTACCTGTGCAAGGATTATACTATTACACTGTTAAGAAGTAGAGTGATGCCCTTTGCTTTTAACACACATTTTAGTAGCTATACACACACACACACACACACACACAGACACACACAGACACACACATATATAATAAGCAATCCAGCATATCATTGGGACAGTTGGCTAGCATGCACATAGGGGCCTCTGGTTCTACATATTATTCTCCAATCCTGAAAAAAATAGTTTCCTCATTGCTTAGTGTTTTTCTAGACAGGAATAGAGAAAGTATAGCTAGTGAATTTTATGCTAGGAGCAGAACATTAAATTTTTTCATTATCCTCATTTCTTATTTCCTTCAACTAATTTGATGCCTTCCCTGTGTCACTTTCTTTTGCAGATTTGCTAGTAAAATTCTCAGGTTCCTAAAAATTTTTCTGTTTTCCCTGCTGTATGTTTTTCCCTCCTTGCTTTTTGCTTGCTTGCTTGCTTGCTTTCTTTCTGTCTGTCTGTCTGTCTGTCTGTCTGTCTGCCTTTTTGAGACAGACTGTCACTGTGGTTTAGGCTGGCCATGAGCTCACTTTGTAGCCCAGGCTAGTCTCAAACTCCCAGTGATCCTCCTGCCTTAGCCTCCTGAATGCTGGGATTACAGGTGTGCATCATGATGCCTGGCTTTCTTTTCTTTTCTTTTCCTTTTTTTTTATATTGGGGATCCAACTCACTACCCAGCACTTGCCAGGCTGGAGCTTATGCCACTGAGCTAAATCCCTGGCCTCTTCTTGATTTTTTTATAGTCCTTACCTTGCTATCCAGTCTGTCTCTCCCAAATTCTATTTCTGGGGACGGCATTAGAGATGAATGGCTAAAATTGGAGATTGCAACTTATCTTTGAGGGTTTCTGTGAGTTACGGTATTATTTCTAAAAGCTCCATAATTAGCAATGATGTTGATTTTATACCCAAGTAACTTTATCTTTTCACTACTGTCTGTACCATCTATACCAAACTTGTGTTATTTCTAAACTTCAAAGAATAACTTGCTGGTAGACTTAAGACTATGATCTTAAGAATTAAGACTTCCCAGCATGGACTTCCTGAGAAGATGGCAGATTGATAAGTAGCAAAGTAAAGAGCCTCTCTGAGAGAAACAGCTCAGACACTAGAATTTAACACCATGGAGAAGACCAGATGAAAGGATAGGGATTCTCACGACTCAGGAAGAAACTAATGAAAAAGAAAAAGAAAAAAACAAAAAGAAAAGAAAAATGTGGACGGAAGGCTAGAGTGAGATGTGCTCTCATCGGAGCGGGTCCACCCTGTGCTAGCACCCTGGAGTCATACGACTTGTGATTGCCCTGAAATCGGGGATTGGCAAGCCCGAGGCCCTCGGTGGGAGGACGCATCGTGGAGATATGTACTAGCCCGAGGTGAGTGCTCAAAATTTGGTTCTCCCGAGGGAGTAGGTGACTGGCTAGATGACACATTGGAACTGGGCAGGATGGACCTGAACCCGGAACCATAGCAACTTCCATTGGCTGCTCCAGGTGCAGAGCAGATTGGTGGGAACTGTTTGGGCTGTGTCACGCCCCTGGGTGGGACCCAGTAGCTATGGATGGAGTTTTCCCTTGAAACTCTCCCAAACCGGTTCCTTCTGGGCAGCACACACTAAGCTAGTGAAGACCCCCCCCCCCCCCCCCCCCCCGGCCCCCCCCCCCCCGTGATTGACTGGCTTGGAGGGGAGGGGCCAGCCTGCACTGTCCCTGCTTGTACCTCAGTGATCAACAGCAAACTGGAGAGGGCAGTAATCCCCAGCCAGCACGCTTCAGGGTAACTGTAACCAATACAAAAAGGGCCTGAGACCTCCATTATAACACCTGTCTGGAAGAAATGAGAAACATGACAAGAGAAGGAAACAAGAAAAAGTCTCCAGCTGCCAAGCCAGGGAATATGGGTCCAGGAGAGGTAAACACAGAAGAGATTGAGGGCAGCAGACATGCAATATCGGAAACTGCATCAGCTGACTAAAGAAATATCTATGTCACATTATAGAACTCAAAACAGAAATACTGATACAAGTAAAGCAAGATATAAGTAGATTAATAAAAGAAATGCTAAGCACCTGTCAAGAAGACACAGATGGAAGAATGGAGGAACACAGAAAAAGGAGAGAAATCTTCAATGAAGAATGTAAAAAAAAACTAGAATACATAAAACAGATTCAAAGAGATTACCAGGAAATTAAAAATCCCATTGAAAGCTGGCAAAACTGCTTCAAAGAAACTAAACATAGACTATTAAAACTTGAAGATAGGTTTGCAATGTGTGATCATGAAAGGAAAGATCTCTTAAAAATAACAAGGAACCAGGAAGTAACAATTCAAAGGCTAGAAGGTCACAAGAGGATCTATAACTTAAGAATAAAAAATGTGAGTGAAGAAGCAGAGGTAAACACAAATGAAATACAAAGGCTATTCACAGAAATAATTAAGGAAAACTTCTCAAGCATAGGAAAAGGAATTGTATTCAGATTTATGAGGCATACAGAACCCAAGCAAGCTACAAACAAAACAGAGCTACACCAGACATATAATAATCAAGATCCCAGAGATTCATCACAAAACAGAATATTAAAAGCCATCAGAGAAAAGAAACAGATCACCTATATAGGAAAACCCATCAAAATCATGGCAGACTTCTCAACACAGACCATCAAATCAAGAAGAGCTTGGAGCAAAGTATTCCAAGCCCTGAAAGAATATAACCTCCAGCCCAAATTGATGTACCCTGCAAAACTCTCAAAATTAATGGAGAAACAAGATGTTTCCATGACAAAGAGGAACTGGGGGAGTTCATGACCACCAATCCAACCCTACAAAAAATACTGAAGGACATACTAGACAGAGAGAAAAAAACAAAACAACAAAACAAAACAGGGTTTCAGGAACAGTGGCAGAGAGGCCTCAGTGAATGGGGCACAGTGGGATGAAGGAGAAAAGTAGACAACCAATGGCAGAAAAATAGCATAGCAGAGATGAGGCAGAGAAGGTTGGCTATAATCTCTAACATAGATGGCCTTGATACATTAACAAAAAGAAACACAGGCAGAGTAGATCAGGAGATAGGGTCCATTGAAATGCTCTGTATAGGAGCTATAATCAACCTGAAAGAGGGTTTATAAACTGAAAGTCAAAAGATGAGAAAATAATGCTCTATGTGACAGGGAGCCAGAGAGAAATAGGGGCACCTTGTCCAGCAGCTGCAGATAGGTTGGAAAGACATGACACTTCTGTGCAGTGGAGAACTACTCAGCTATAGGAAGGAAAACCCTGAGGCTTTTGTAGGTAAAGGAATACAACTTAAGATCAAGCTCATGGGTAAAAAGATTCAGAACCACTTAGGTAAATAGCAGGTTGCCCCCCTAATCTAAAAACTAAAGGAGTTAGTGGGACCCAAAATGTACAATGCAGCCTGTGAAAGTGAAAGGGGAGGAATTGTCTAAAAAAGGAAGGCAGAGGACATTGTTAATAGTGTATCAGTATTTAAAATCCACATTATTCTCATTGCTCTGTTTAGTTTGATTATATTCTGATCCAGTCTGTCTACTAGATTTGAGGGCACAGACAGCTATTCCAAAAATATCAGGATATACTACAGTAACCATCCTTAATGTCCTATTAACTTAATCTGAAGCTGTGTATTACTTACACTGTCTTATTATGACTGATCTTATTTGAATCTGGTTTGTTAGATCACTGTCTTATCTTGACTGATTTTATTCAAATATGTTATGTTTGATAGTATCAAGTCTGAGAATATAGGCAACTACTCTGAAGATGACAAGATTCACTAGGATACCCACTCTGGTTTGATTAGTACTTGCTTTTGAAGTCTTATAATACCTCCAATGTTTTGTTTCTGTTAATATTGTTATGTACTGCTACGGTCAATTGTAATATGCCTGATGATGTAGGCAATTCTGTTGAAGGTAACAAGAGACATCATAGTAACCATTGTAGATCACCTTGTATTGTTTTAATCTTGTGCTATGTCCATTCTTTTGTTTTGAATGACCCCGTTTTCTTTTCTTTCTCATTTGGTTTTATTCTTTTCAAAATTAAAAAAAAAAGACTTCCCAACATAACTATAAAAATGAGCTGATATGACATATTTTGAGTGCCCCACATGGTCTCCGACATTTGGGGAGTACTCACTAAATATTATTTCCCATATCATTTATTCAAGCAGAGTATGAATAAGAGCTTTTGTTTTTTTGATCTTTAGGGAACAGAAGCCCAACTTAAATTGGCCTAAGGGGGAAAAAAGCTTACCAAATCATGTACAGTGGGAAATTCAGGGGACATGTGACTTGACTCAGCTAGGTCTGGTAGTTAAAATGTCATTAAAGCTTCCTCATCATTTCATCCCCTTTGCCTCGTCTCTCATTTTGCTTTTATCTTTCCTGGCTTCATTTTCAAGCACTTTCTAACATGATGGGGAAAGTAACCCTTATAAATTTGCGTATATGGTCCTCAGTTCTAATGATTCCAGGAAAGGAGATCAGCCCTGTCATCTGCAGTATCCATCCAACATAAAGACCTCTGGTTTCCCGAGTGTGGTTTGTCTTTTCTAGGTCAGTCACTTATCTGGGGAATGGAGTGTCTCAACTGGCAAAATCAATCCCATTTGCCCACCTATGTAGATGGAGAGGCAGGGTGCATCTGGTCGACCTCCCCATTAGCCTGATGGACAAGGAAATGGAGTAATTCCCATCAAAACTACGGTGAGGTAGACAGATAGTTAAGAGTTAGTGATCTGATAACCCAAAAGTACATGTACCTTCCTCTCAGCCTTTGCTGTACACATGCACATGCACACACATGTGTGCACACAAACATGTTTGTTGGGGAACCCTTCAATACACTTTTGCTGTATGTTACTTTAAACAGTAGTTTCTTATGCAGAAGCCTTTGTTGTACTGCCGGGAGACTGAGAACTTCCTGAAATTGAGTTATGGCATCTTGTATGTACAGAAGTATTGTACAGTATACTCTCTCCAACAAAATTGGTAGTTTTTTTTTTTAACTTTATGAGATTCTATAAACTTAGGCATGTCCTGCAAAATAATGGTAATTTTGGAAGGGTCTTTCTCAACTATTCCTGGAACATCAACCAAAGATTCTCTCCATCTTCAAACATTTCCTAAGTCTTCTGGTAGGACTTCTTTTTTGAATGAAATTCAGCAGAAAGGAAAACATTGGTTTTTGAGACTTGTTTTGTAAGGTTTGAATCAGTTAATTTTGTGGGAGGGTTTTTTTTTTTAATTTTGAAGGTAATGAAATACAACAGAACAAGACAGAACATAGCCAATTGAGACAGTGCAGTGAAATTGATACAGAATGTCACAACAGGTTACCGGGATAACAGTAATAGGTGCCATAGTATATCTTGTTATCTTCATAATAGTTGTTCTTTCAATCAGTTATAGAAAAATCAAACCAAATACAGAACATTATAGAACTTATCAAAGCAGAATATTGAATAGAGCAATGCAATTAATCAGAACAAAGCAAAACAGTGATAACAATATTTGCCTTCAAAGAGTTGGTAGAAGGAAATACCCCCTGTTTGTTATATTGTATATGGTCAAACTCCCAAGAGGTGTTCAGACCTCTGGCTCCCATTTGCTAAGGGGAGGGGAGGAATGGATAGGATGTTTGATTCTCAGCCCTTGCGCTGGTAGGCTCACGGCTGCTTACCAGAGAAGCGGGCTGGTTGCTAGGTTTCACAGCACCCTAAGTTTCAACATGGCGCGCATCTCAGGAAACCTTGTGGGAGTTTTTGTTTGTAGTTGATAGCTACCAGTTGTGGCCCTTGGTAATAGAAGCCATAGGTGAAAGAAACTAGCTTTTTACATATTTTTTTCTGTTTCTCTTGAAGAAGAAGCTTCTGTAATACCCTGCCATTTCATTCTCCATTTTGTAATTGTGTGAGAGAAAGTTTTGTTTCATAAGTGCCAACTCAAACATTAGAACCAGAGGAGACTCTTCCCTGCTTCCTGTGATTACATTATTTAGCTCCTCAAAGATCAGAATGACAGTTTATTCAGCACTGGGAAGGAACACTTGGGCTGTCCATCCCACATTTTCAGAGGCATAAATTGGGCAGCTTTTGTTCTAGATTTGGAGGGAATGGGCAAACTTTACTAAATCCTAGATCTGCGGTTATTTTTCCTGGCTTTCTTAGATCACAAACTGTCTTCCACCGGTTCAAAACTGCTTATTTCCTAGTATATAAAGACTGTGAGGATTAAATTGCTCAAATAAAGGCAGGAGCAAGATGTTTCCAAAATGGATCTTCTGTCTGACTTCATCAGATATTAGAAATGAAAAAGGACATTGAAGATTATTGTCCTGCCTCTTGAGGGATAGACTGAGGCTCAATAAGAAAAAGAACTTAACCCAGTGCCACAGAAGTTCTCAAGAAGCAGAGTGAAGGTTAAGGCCTAGATTTCTTTTTAGGCTAGTATTCTTTTTCTACCTAACCTACATTTTTCTCAGGTGCAGTTTTAGCATTTCATCCCCAGTTTTTTAATTAGATATCTCAAATGTAAATTCTCTATGCCAAGGATGCGGTTGCATTATATACCTAGCAATAGCAGCATTAATAGCAACAACAGCAACAAACACTGAAAAGCTGTGGGCTTAGTACTGTTAATGCTTTCACTTGATAGATGAAGAAACTGAGGTTCAGACATACAAGAGCCAGAAGTACACAAAGAAGCTCCTTAGTACATATCTGTTGGATGAATGACTGAATTTTCCACCACACGTTGATTATTCATTGTATAACGTGATAGCAGTTTAAGGGATAGCATTATTTTGAGCACGTGATGGCTCAGAGAGCTTAAGGAGACTGAGTAAGGCTGGGGGATAGTTAGGAGGAGAGTTGAGGACTGCTTTGATCCTGACCTTCTGACCCTGTTAGTGTCATCACATTCCAAAGCTTGGTGGCTAGAAAAATTATGTAATATACTTACCTACAGGTTGGCCATTCCAGCAGTTTTTGCTGCTTCATGGTTTTCCAGGTTTCTGTCTGATCATTTTCTGTCCACTTGAAGTTCCTTTAAAGAGTCTTAGACTTTGTTCTGATATATGGTTAATTTACACAATTAAATTATTTGGGATCAGTGAGATCCTTTTGGAAATGCTTTTTCTAGAGTGGACTGCCTCTAGGATCTTTTGGGCGACTCTTCCTGATGTTCTGTATATTACAAGGGACTGTATGTGTCCCATGTCTGTGAAGATAAATATTCACCCTGTGATTTGAAGGTCGTCTTTGCAGATTTTCAGAGCTTAGTTCCCTTAGTCTCCCTGAACTTTTGTTGCTGACCTCAACCCAGCAAAGCCCTTGAACTTGGTTTTGGTTTGTTTTACCCCAGGACCTGTAGGTATAAGTCAGGGCTGTCCTGTATTACTTTTGAACACTGACCAAACATACCTGTTTCGTATGTTTTGCCCATCTTTCTGTTTATTCATAGTCAGAGGCAGTTTCCAGAGCCGTTCATCCTTTGTGGATGGACATGGAAATCTAGTGCTTGTTTGGAATTCCAAATATTGGCATCCCAGTTACCTCCGTGCTCCTGTTTCCCAAGGATCACAGTCACGCCTCATTCCTTTCCTCTCCTTCCACTCCTGGGTGTTCCCAGTCGAGGAAGCTGGAAGTTGCTGGCAAACTGAAATGGTATTTGAGAGAAGTGAAACGTTGAAGTTGAGGAGAAAGGCTGACCACTCCTACAGACACAAACTCATACACCATCTCTCTTCTCACAAAGCCAGATGGTGTCTGGAGTGTTGAGGTAGCTTGGGAAACCAAGGCTTTGTGTGGCTGTGAATTAATTGTCTTCTCTGTGAAGTTCAGAGTTCAGGTCAGTTTTTTTCAACCTCATTTACCAAGACTGAACAGAGGAGTGAATGAATGCTTATTAGGTCCTTGACTGAATGTATGAATAGAAACATAGATTATCAGAATTGTAAAATTAAGATTTGTGTGTGTGTGGGCAGGGTTTGAGTCTAACCTCCCCATGAATTGTGCCTGTGAGAAAAAAACCAGTTTGACATGTGTGTATGTTTATGATGTACCATGTGTATTGTGCAACTTGGACTTTGGAGTTAGACCTCTTGATACATGTTTCATTTTTTTAAATTAAGATATAACTGACAAATCAAACGTATGCTTATTCACAGTATGTATATATCATTTTTAATGCCTATAGACTATTTCACTCTAGGGAGGTACCCTAAATTATTTAACCAGCCATGTCTTGATGGTTCTCATATTTAGCCAGTGGTAACTTTTGACTGCTTAATAATGTTCCTCAGAATCTGAACTCAAAGTATTAACCTTAGTCAAATGTGCCAGCATGGTAAAGGGCTTTTCATATTATTTTGTTTAGAACAAATTCTTTAAGAGAGATCGTCTCTTTTGTGTGTAACCTTTTTGAATTACCCAATAAAGCAATTAGTATTCACACCTCATTATTTAGAAAATTACAGAGTTGAGTGAATAGGACACAATGAATAATATCAGCTTCTTTTTCATTTTGTTTTTGATGACTATGAAAAGACTTTTTATTTTGTTTTAAGTTTTAACCCAGGTATAGGTCAAGAATGCTGTAACTCACAGAATTAGAATCTAACAAACATTGTTCTTCACATCTTGTTTGTTGTCACAAATATTTGTTTAGCTCTATGAATATAACTTTCCAATATTTAGCAAATGGACAGGAATCACCAAAGAGAAAGGTGGTGTTTCTTGTAAATGCTTGATTTTTAGCTTTCTTTAGTGAGAGGAGTTAGTTATCAGTTCATCCACCAGCACATGTGCTATGGAAGCATGCCCACCAGCTCATGTACTTTGCCTTTACCCTTGCCCTACTCTCAAAGTCTAGTTACTTTTACAGTTTTGTACAGGGAAGGTACAACTGCACATTCATAAGAAAACAACCTTTGTTTTCATGAGAGTAGATCCTTCAGGTTTTTACTTTCTCAAGACTGCATTTGTGTGGCTTCTTCACATTTGGAAATTTAATCAATACATGGTTCTTCCTAGGTCATCTGGAATTTCTGGAAGTCACTTGGAATTCAAGTAACAAGAAAGACTATCAGCATTAACAATCAGAACAGATTCCTCGTGTGTTAAGCATTTCCTAAAGCTTGACAGTCACATCCTACTAACTGATGCTAGCATTCAGATATGATCACTGACCTCTAAGCTATGCATAGTTATATTCTAGTAGTTCATTGCAATTTCCGAAATGCGTCGCTCTTTTTCAGTAGACATTTGCTTCCAAAATAATGGCAACTTTATCTCACTGGGACTGCTAATCATTTTGCATTCTCCAAACCATTGATCTCCTGTTTAGTTAATATTTCTTCAGTGAATATTTGAATTGGAAGGCATAGCCAGAAGGGGGTATGGCCTGGAACGGCCTATCTTTTTCTCACTTGCCTTGATCTGTCTGCCCATCTGCATCCTGCTGCCAGGACATGAGCAAACTTCCTCTTCTATGCTACCTTGTCATAGGGCTAGCTGGCTGTGGACTAAGACTGTTACAAACCGTGAAGCAGAACAAACCTGTCCTCCTTAGAGTTGTGGGTGTCAGGCATTGTGTCTCGGCAATGACAAAGTAAGACACTCTTACCCCTTTTAACTCATAGGATCATTGTTTTCATTTGTTCTCTGAACAGCGTGGTGACCCTTCCTGACTGATAAGGAAGACCTCACATTTCAGCCATTAAAGGTAGAACTGCAGGAGCATGTACAGGAGAACATTATTGGACATCAACTTTAAAGTCGCTGCAGCCAGACATTCAGTGGCCAAGTAAGTTGGATTAAATGTGAATTATATATACTTTTTATAAAGTATCTGAAAATGAAGTTTTGAAAATTGTATCGAATTCACTTCTATAAAAATATACATTTTAGTTCTGTTGCATCTTAAATACATACCAAGTAATACATAACATTCATTTAGGAGCATACTGATGCCCCTTATTCTAGGGTATATTTGTGATGCTCTCGGGGTTTTTAAAATTTTATTGGTACATTTTAGATATACATAATTGATGACATTCATCAAATGGAATTTGTACATGATGTCTTGTGATTCTTTTGTTCCTATTCCCTCCCCTCCCTTCAACCCCTTTCCCCCACCTTATTTATGAAAGCTTTGTTTCCTGTTTTCCTTCTATTCTTTTTCCTTTTCCCTCTTTCCTTTCCCCTTCCCTATCCCTAGTTCCCTTTACCATTTGAACATTTTTTTCCTATTTCACCATACCTGTTTCACATTTTGGTCCTTAACTTGTCTTTTCAGTTTCTTACACTAGAGAAACCATGTGATATTTGAACGTATATACCTAATTTATTTTACTTAAGAGTATGATCTAAAGGTACATCCACTTATCTGGACACGTATAAAGTTTATCCTTCTTTATGGAGGAGGAGTACTCCGTTATATAACAAAGCCACATCTTCTTTATCCATTTATCAGTTGAGGGCATTTGGGCTGTTTCCACGATTTAGATATTACAAATTGTGTTGCTGTATACAAGACAACTTGGGTGTACATACATCAAGAAATTCTTTCAAGAAAATACCAAGAAGAGGGCTGCGGATTTAGCTCAGCGACATAAGCGCCTGCCTGGCAAACGTGAAGTCGTGAGTTTAATCCCCGGTACCAAAAAACAAAACAAAACAAAACAAAAACAACAACAAAAAAAGAAAATACCAAGAAGAGGAATAGCTGGATCACATAAAACCTCCAGTTTTAAGTTTTTGAGGAATTTTCAATTGATTTCCACAGTGGTTGTACCAGTTTACACTCCCTCTAACAATTAAGAAGGGTTCCTTTTTCTCCACAGCCCCACCAGCATTTGTTATTGGTTTATTTCTTGGTAACAGCTATTCTTTCTGGAATGAGCTGGAAGCTCAGCATTGTTTTAACGGCAGTGATGTGGAACATTTTTTCATATATTTGTTTGCCATTTCTACTTCATCTGAGATGTATCTATTCATTTCACATGCTCATTTTTTTGGATTGGGTTTTTATTTAGAGGGTCTTAGTTTTTGAGTTCTTTAACTATTTGCGATATTAGTTCCTTGAGGAACAGCTGTCAAAAATTTCTTCCTGCCCTGTGGGTTGTCTCTTCACTCTGCTGGCAATTTGTTTTGCTTTGTAAAACCTTTTTAATAATACAAGATCCCAGTAGTTCCTGTGTGATTGGGGTTTTGTTCATAAAGTCTTTGTCTATATCTGTGTCTTCAAAAGTCCTCCCTATTCTATTTTCCAACAGGTTTAGTGTTTCTGTTTTAATATTTAGATATTTGATCCACTTTTATTTTTGTTTAGTACAAGTGAGAGTTATTAAAGAGGCTGTCTTTCTTCCAGTGAATTTGTTTGTCATGCATAAAGTGGCTGAGTATTTGGAATTGTTTCTGCATCTTCTAATCTGTTCCCTGATCCTCAGGTCTGTTTATTTTTGGCAGTACCATAGTGTTTTAATCACAATGGCTTTGTAGTATAATTTTAAGTCTGGGATTGTGATGGCCTCTCTCACCTTACCTTTGTTACCCAGAATTGCTTTTCCTATTCTAGGTCTCTTCTCATTCCAAATGAATTTTAACATTGTTTTCTCTAGTTCTGTGAGGAATGCTATTGGTATTTTGATTAAGATTGCATTGAATCTATATAACAATTTTAGAAGTATGGCCATTTTCACATTGGTGTATCTTTCCATTTTCTTATACTGCTCCTTTTTCAGATTACGGTAGTTTTCCATGTAAAGATCTTTTACTTCCTTTGTTAGTTGATTCCTAATGACTTTTTTCTTTCTTTCTTTTTTTTTTGGATGCTGTTGTGAAACGTTGTAGTTTATCTTTTTATTTGTGTACAGGAATGCTACTGATTTTTGAGTGTTGATTTTGTATCCAGCTATGCTACTGAATTTGGTTATTAAATCTACAAGTCTTTTGTTGGAGTTTTTGGGATCTTTTATGTAGAGTATCATATCATCTGGAAACAACAATAATTAAACTTCTTCCTTTTCTATCCTTACTCCTTTTATTTCTTTCTCTTTTCTAATTGCTCTGGCTAATGTTTCCAGAACTATATTGAGTAGGAATGACAGTGGGCATCCTTGTCTTGTTCCTGATTTTAGTGTGATACACTGTGATTTTAGTTTTCAGTTTTTGTCCATTTAGTATGATGTTGGATGTTGGTTTGTCATAGATGGCTTTTGTCAGATTAACGTAAAGACCATGTATTCTGATTTCTGTAAGATTGTTATGAATGAGTGTTGCACTTCGTGAAATGCTTTTTTTACATCTACCAAGATAATCATGTGGTTTTTATCCATGGCTCTGTTAATGTGATGCATTATGTTTACTGGTTTGCATATGTTGGGCCATTCCTGCATGTGTGGGATGATCTCACGTGGGTCGATAAATAATCTTCTTGATGATTTACTGCATTGTTTGCCAGTATCTTATCGAGGAGTTCATTAGGGAGGTTAACCCTAACTCTCTTTTTTGGTTGGATCCTTCTCTGGTTTTGGTGTCAGGTAATGCTTGCTTCCAGGAATGAGGTAGGGAGCATTGCTTCCCTTTCAGTTTAATTAAAGTGTTTGAGGAGTAGTGGCATTTGATCTCTAAATTTGCTGTAGAATTCAGTGAATCCATCAGGACCTGGGTTTTTCTTTGTTGGAAAGTTTTTAATTTTATCTGCAATTTCATTGACTGATAGCAGGTTACTTAGAATCTTTGTATCTTCTTGATTCAACTTTGATAATTCATGTGTCTAGGAATCTGCCCATTTCTTCTGTGATTTCTATCTTATTAGAATACTGATTCTGAAACTAAGTATTAATGATCATCTTGATTTCTGCAGAATTTGTTGTGATTTTTACTTTTTTCATTACTAATTTCATGGATGGGAGTCTTTCCTTTCTTATTTTTTTTTTTTGATAAGCTTGACTAAGGGTTTGTTCATTTTATTTAATCTTTCAGAGAACCAACTCTTAGATTCATAGATTCTTTGTATTGTTTTCTTAGTCTCAATTGCCTTAATTTCTGCTCTAATTTTTGTAATTTCCTCCCTAAGAAACTTTTGGACTCAACTTGCTCTTTTTCTATAAGCTTGTGCTCTTAGAATTTTGATCCTTAATAGAACTAAAATGGAAAAAAGAGTTGAAAGAAAAAAAACAGTAATATTGTAATAGAATAGAAATACAATAGAAAAATTGTAATAGAATTTTCCATGTTCTCCGTCTCACTAGCCCTGGGGCTATTTAAAGAACTTTCAACATAATGACTTTTGTGTGCCAGATATTCTCCATAAATTGCCTTTTGGGGTGTGCAAAATTCAAAAGAAAGCATGTTTAAAAGTTTATTACATAGCTGGGGGTGCTGGTACATGCCTGTAATTCTAACATTTAGAGAGTCTGAGGCAGGAGGATCATAGTTCAAGTCCTGCCTAAGCAATTTAGCAAGACCATGTCTCAGTTTAAACACGCGTGCACGCGCGCGCGCACACACACACACACACCCTTAAAAACATTTAACGATGTAGCTTAGTGGTAAATGCCTCTGGCTTCTGTCCTCAGAATCACCAGAAAAAGGTTTGTTACATTGTTGTTCACACAGCTGGCATCTAGAACCTTGTGCACATTGTCCCACTGAGTTTCATCAAGACTGTATCTCATGTTACTTTGTAGATTTTAGATTTGTGGGTTGACAGAATTTTAAATGGGCCACGATGATGGATCTACAAATCAACATGATACCAATATTGAAGCATTTTGCATTTAAGAGCATCAGTTTTAAGCAAGTTGTAAAGGTGTTAGTATAATAGTTAATGAGCTATTGAGGTATATAGAGTGTTAATGAGGTTATTGAGAAAATTTTCATTTTGTTTCTGCTCTAATTTTTGTAGTTTATAAACACTTGCATCAGATGCTTAGGAAAATTCATTAGTCACTTGAAACTTCCTGTAACCTCTTCAGAGACAAACTCAGACACACAGGGAAGTAATAGTCACCATTTATTGGGCATCTTCCATGTGCCAACCACTTGGGTAACTATTTTATAGTTGCTACTCTGAGCGGCTGTAGAATGATTTCTGTGTGCACACATACTATGATTTGGGAGAGTTGAATATCTAAAAAATATATGTATTGCTACAAATATAGTTTGGTTTTCAGTTTTGACATAAATGATAATATATATGCATTGTTCTGTTATTTGACAGTTTTGACATAAATGATAATATATAGCATTGTTCTGTTATTTGACTTCTATCAATCTGTTTTTTTTTTCCCTCAGAATATATTAGATGTTCCCATTTCAGGACTCATGGACCTTGGATAGTCTTTGTAGCCCCCAGGCATGGGGTTCTTAAGTCTTGGTTCCCAAACCTGGCTTCGCATCAGACTCACTCATGGAGCATGGAATAGTACCTACGACAGGACCCATGTTAGAGATCCAAGTTCTGTGATGTGGGGTACTGCCTTGGTAGACCTTCCATATACTGAGAGACACTTAGATAATTCTCTCTTACAAATCATGAACCCTTTTTCTATGATAATAGTGATCTTTCTTATTAATACATCTCTGTGCCCATGCGTGGATATATTTGCAGGATAGCTTCTTAGATGTAGAATGTACGAGCTCATAGATGTGGATTCAAGGGTCCGTGAGTTAGAACAATAGGAATTGTCAGTTGCCCTCCTGAGGTGGAGTGGTTGACTTTTCCATCCATTTGTTATTAGGTTGTCCACAATTGGTTGGGGTTTTCTGGGTTATCTGCCTGGCCCTTAGTGCCTGCTCACACTCCTGCCTGCCTGCCTTCTTTCTTTCTTTTTCTTTTTTCCTTTCTTCCTTTCTTTCTTTCATTTTTTTTAAGGTGTTTATGGAAGGTCTACCATGAAAGGAGGTTGTGGAAATCCTGTGTCAAAGCTTTGTTTAATGTGTGTCTTTGGGAATAAGTTTCAAAGGCTGGTGCAGTAGAGTAATGTTTTCACTTGTAGACATCGAAGGCTGTGTGGGTCTCTCATGAAGGGCTGGGCTGGAGTCCCAGATGCACGAAGCAGGGCAGAAATAGAGACCAAGTGTTTTCTTTGCTGTCTTTATATCTGTGCCTCAACTTAGAGGTTGCATTACATTCTCCATGAGTCTCATTTGAAGATTTATTATATAAGTTTTGCAAGTAGAATTTTTATGAAGGGCAGGGTGCTTCTTTCAAAAGGAGTTCCAGTTTTCATAGCGTGACTCTAGTCTCAAGCCCTGTGGTTTCTGGGTGGTTCCTTCCTCCTTCATCAGGGACAGGACTCATTAGGAGAAGCCTGAGCAGAAGAGGTGTGGTATGGCTCCAGTGCAGAGCTCAGCACGCCTGAAATGAGGGCCTCTGAGCAGCCCTTGTTGGAGAGACTGGGGCTGGAGTACACAGTTTACCACACTGTAATTTGAAGCCCAGGAAACACCATGTACTGAGCTTGCCATAGCTTTTTTTTACATTTGTAATGGCAAAAGATGGCTGTGTCCACATGTGTTCAGAGTGATCTGAGGTAAAAGTGTGAGTGCTAGGGGTCTCGGGCACTTTTATGTTGAAATTTCCAGTCAGTTTTCTGTGTTGATTACCAGTTCACAGTTATGCCTCTTGCTGAAGGAAGAAAACAGGATAATGAGTAGATGAGATCAGTGACCAAGGAAACTGTGAAAGGGAGTCAGATCAGTATTGCAAATGTCAGAGTCCTTGCAGTGAACTAGTTGCATATGCTGTGTGGTAGTTTTTGTGCAAGTGGTTAGGTTGGAATATTAAACCTTTTGAATTCTCCAGAATATACCTGAAAGCTTCATTTTTAAATAGCCTTTTTCACACTGCCCCTCAAACCTTCAGAGAATTTCCCACAATTTACAGATAAACTGACCAACTTACAGAGCTTTTGATTTAGTGATGACAACTGCCCTGCAGAGATTAAGCCATCTTCATTCCAGGAATTTGCTCTGCTGATAGGCACAGGAATACTAGGGAAAGGAATCTGGTCAGCATATTTGCACCAAACAGTAGTTAACAAATGTGAGCCCTTCCTCCAGCTTGTTAACATAGTTTTCATTTTCTTTTATAGGATCCACTTGAGGCCATCAGAAATGCTTACTGCACCCTTGGGCTGCTAGACAATACACCGCAGCTGCATTACCCCTCACACGTGCAGATGAGCAGTTTCCCTCAGCTCTAAAAAGGCTCTTGCAGTGAGGATGAGCTGATTTTTGCCTTTGCTCTTTGGAAACTCACATCAAAGTTTTGATGTGAAGGTTCAGATTTCTTCCTATACTATCTGCAAGGACTCTCTTGTCTCCATTTTTGTCTTTCATACTGTGTTGAAACCTGGTCTCAGGTTTGAATCATAAACTGTCTCAATTCAATCTTACAAAGTATAGCTGGTAAAGAAATGCAACTTTTCTTCATTGCTTCAGGTAGTGAAACTGAGTGTCAGGAAGTTCAGGTGTCTTTCTTGACATCACTCCATGAAAGAAGTGGTTGAACCAGGATGTGTGAAGCCTGGTCAGGATTCTGTGGCCACCCTGTCACATTGCCATCAGCCTGGGCAGGAGTGGGCTTCCTAATTGTTACCAGAGCGAGGCTACTCTTCACCAAGAGCCTCTGTTCTGCCTGGTGTTTCATTTTCTTCTCTCACAATTGTATTAAGGTAACTTAGCATAAAAATAGTCAAAAGAACATAAAAAGAGAGAAGTAGTCTGTTTAAAATTTGCTTTCAGTAAACATGAAGAGGAAAAGCCTCTGGGTAAACCTTCCCCTCCCCTCTCCTTCCCTCTCCTCTTCTTTTCCTTTCTTTATTTCAAAAATCTTTTCCTTTCTCACTTTCTAGTACAGGGAACTAGATTGTCATTTCCCATGCGTGCCAGTAGTCATTGTTCTCCACAGAGGCTTGGGTGGAAATACAGATCATGCCTGCTGGGCAGTGAGACGCCTTGATAAACTAGACTCATAACCCTTGAGAGGGACAATAAGAAGTGAGGCTCATAGTAGCCGCTTCTCTGGGGACCACATCTTGTTCTTGAAAGGAGGCTGGCAGGCACCCTTGGGCTGGAGGGTTTCCAGTTTATCTTCTCTAATTCATAGTAAACTTTGAAGCTCTTGAAGACATGGTTACTGAAAGTAAGTACAGCATATAACAGTCTGTTTGACTTCTCTCAGAATTTGCCTAAATTGTTTTAATTGTGAGGAAAAGAAGGCCTACAAGTATGTCTTTTTTAAGCCAGTGTGCTTGATATCATTTGCATCTTCCTTGTGGAAGGTTCTAGTAGGCTTGCCTGCACCGGTGCAGAAGTCTTAAGTCTTACATGTAACTACAGTCTCCATGGTGGAGAAGATTTTAACATGCAGCCATGTTCACAGTTTCTTGTGAGGTTATACCAGTTAGGTCATCCAAGGACTCGGGTGCAGCTGATCGCCCTGCAGAAGTCTTGCCGTGTACGAGGGCTCCTTTCCAGGGACTACTGGCCTTATTCTCAGACCCTTGCTAGGTGATTCCTCAGTCTTGCCTCAAAGCTGCATTCTTGACATGTTTGTTAAAGAATGAAACTTGGTCTCTTAGACAGATGAGCTCTTTGATGTGACAAAGCTGGCCACTGTAGTTGTGGCTTCTTATGTTTTCATAGCCCCCGGGTTTCAATTTGTCTTTATACTGTCTCTGGAGTGGATCCTGTGACTGCAGTGAAGACAGGAGCCTAAAAGGGGAAAGCGGTTTTCATTTCTTTTTACTACAGCTTGAATCTGTTTATTGACTTAACTCCCAGACTAGCAGCAGATCAGCAGCTGGTAGAGCTGGCTGGGAAGGGCTGTGATTCCTTTGGTGGGGTGCTCCAGCCACACTTTTGGTTTGGCTGTTGTCCCAGATGATTGAGACTGAATGTCCTGACTTCCACACTCTGGTTTCTATCACGTGAACAGCACAAACTTCCTTGCTCCTGAAATGTGTTATATTGGCTTTAGGGATTTATGTCTTAAACCCATGGTTAAAATACTGAATCTTGACACACCACAGTTTCCAGTGGTTTAGGGTGAAAATCCTCAGGTGCTTGTATTTGCTCTGAATAGGAAGGGCTGGGGTTGTTTCCAGCAGGAATCTATTGGGTTTGGAGAAAGATGGTTAATTCTGTGCCGCTAGGAGCCTGGTCGGTCCGGAGGGTGTTCATGAGATGCCCCAGGGCTCTGCCCTTCCGAAGTGAATGGGAGAAGAAGGTGACTGGTCTGGGCTTCCCCAAGAGCAGACACAGGGCTATCAAGTGTTTTGGGGGGTGCTAATGGCCTTTCTGGATGTCTGGAGCATGGTTTCCCTGTTGATTAGTGGATGTTGTCTTTGTTTTCTTCATTGGAGAAGATACTGGGCCTGGGCTGTTGGGTGAATTTCTAGGAGCTGCTCCAAGAAGTGCCCCAGGAGAACACCCTTTATGGACCAAGTATGTGGGAAAGGCTGTCACTCACTGCACACACTCACTGGGAAAGACTCATTCTGTTTCCTGATGGGGAGAGGATGTTGAAACTTTTGGGAAAAACAAAGTTCCTTTTCAAACATTTCTACTGCTTATCATGATTTTTTTAAAGCTCTAGATAGTACTTGGCATTTAGTGTACATGGTAAGTGAAACCCAGCATAAGAAATGGGAGAAGGGAAAGAGGTGACCAAGGAAAGAAACACAGCAAGTTTTTTCTTCCCCTTTTTTTGGATAAGAGAGTTTGGGTTCACATTGTTATTGTAACCCAAATTGCATATTGGGGCCCTCTGAAAATTGCAAAATGTGAGCTACATTGAAGCTCTGAAATCAGTATGTGTGACGGCTAAAATGGCGGTCTCTAACGACCTTTCTCTTTTAAGTTGCTTTTTTTTATTAGTACGTGTTTGCAGTGCATTCTTCCTGGTACATGTACATAACACGCCTTCTCTATTTTCATCCCCTTACCTCCCCCCCCATCTCTTGATCCTCTTCCCATTCGAGAACACTCTGTCCCCAACTTCCTGTTATCTGTCTTTTATTTTGCTCTTTATTTATATTTTGGGTTTCTCATGCAAGAGAAACCATGCGATATTTAAGCTTGTGTGTTTGATTTATTTTACATCGTATTATTTTCCCCATGTCCTTCATCTTTTCTCTTTCTTTTCTTTTCCCTTTTTCTTTTTTGAGTACTGGAAATTGAACCCAGGGCCTTGTCCTTACCTGTCAGATGCTCCGCTACGGCTCTGTATTTTGAGACAGAGTCTTGCTAATTGCCTAGGCTGGCCTTGAACTAATGGTCCTCTTGCCTCAGCTGCCTGAGTTGCTGAGATTAGGAACACGTGCTGTAGTACCTATCTTATCCCTCTTTTTATGCCTTTGACATGGTTTCCAGAGATTGTTTACAGTACAGAAATACTGTAATGACTACATTTTGGTATCAGGTTTTAACAGAAGAATTCAGTGTGAAATATTGTCTATCATAATAAAAATAATAGAATTGAGAAACAACAGACATGATCCCCACTGTACTTTACAGATACCATATATGCAAAAATCTCAGGTTTGAACTTACATGGTGGCTAGCTGCAATTCTGCCTGCTCCCCTTCTTTTCCCGTTTCCTCTTCCCCTTTCTCCTCTCCTCCCTGTTTCCTCCTCTCTCCTGTCCCTCTCCAGCATATCTAGGCTGTTGTTTCCTTTCTATCTACTCTGGTTAGAGGCAAACTTGGTCACTTAATCAGTGAGTAGGTCCCCCAGTGCAGACAGTCATCTTATAAATGTGTGGCAAAAGCTCCCGATGGACTAATTAAAATGCGTCATGTATCACTGCAAACATATTTTGTCATTGCATCCTTCAGATTTTCCACATGTATTAGATACGGATTGTATTTTGCTTTGTGGAAAATGATCTGTACCTATCACTTGTATTGTGACTTGACATTATCAAAGGAGAAGTGTTAAGGTTTTCTTGTGGGCTGGAAGCTGTTTTCCTATTTAAAAAAAAAAGGTCCTAATCATCATCGTCCATACTCCCTAAAATTTGGCCATATTTTTTTTTTACTGTTGTTGCATTGAGAGTCTTGTTTGTTTAGTTAAACAGCAGTACAAATAACTGACTTCAAGCTAAGCCACAGATGGATTGAATTTCTTGTTCTTTGCTAAGCAAAATGCACCTGCTCTGGCATCTTAGGTAGTTTTTTAATAGCTTCCTTGTACACAGCATAGTAGTAGTCATCTATAAGGTTAAAGATGGATTGTGTGTCGGATGTCCCAGAGGTGACTTCTTCCTCTGCAGTGGTGTCAGAAGCTGAGCTTACAAAAGGGTTCTGGTTGAGGGCCCAGCTGTCATGGCAGCATTAGTCTGTTCCTTCAGGCTGATCTGATTAAAAAGAGGCCCAGATGTGGAGACAGAGGCCTCTGGTTTCAGGCACTTTGCGTTCTCTCTTTCTCAGACAAAAGTACCTACTCCCCTGCTCCCTGATGGCCCTGCTAGGCACAGCATCCCTGAGTCATGACTGCTTTGTGTCTCTGCCTTTTAATGCTGTGCCAGGGTCAGACATCAACAGCTGTGCAGTACTTTGGTACTTTCTTAGGCAGAGCATTCACTGAATGTAAGCAATTGGAGAACCATCTGGAAGATTGTATCAGCAAGTGTATTTCCAGCGGTACTAAGTTGAGTATGAGCTGAAAAAGTCAAGCACCAGTTTGGCCTAAAGCTCCTCGGAGTCGGGAAGCTGCAAGTACACTGAGGATGCAGTCCAACTGTGAGCTCCTGACAGTGCCACAGAACTTGTCGGGTGGCTGCGGAGGACTTGGTGATCTGATTGACTTCACATGTTTTGGTGGTTGTGAGAAACAGATCGACAGACAACTGTGGGAAGAACACCCAGTCACACATGCCAGGAATTCAGAGATGGGACCATCTGCTCACTTAGGCATGTGTGCTTTTGCATTCAACAAACATTTATTGAGATATAATGTGTGTCAGGGGCTGAATAAGATTTAGTCTGTGCTTTCAGGATCTTCCAATAAAGGAAAGCAGACTTTTGAAAAACGCACTCAACTATATATGTGAGAGTTACAGCAAGAAATGTGTGCCCATCCCTGGGAACCCTGAGGCCCATGAAAGCAGCATTACCAGAGTGGAGTCTTGAAGGCTGAGTGGAAGATGAGCAGAGAAGAAGGGACACAGCCTGGGCTGACACAGGGACTACTGTTCAGGTCCATTGATGGCATACATATGTAGGTAATGGGGCCTGGACTTGGGCCGCGTTCAGGGTGTTGAGAGACGATGCTAGAAAACCAAGCAGGCCAGGGCTAACTCTCCAGCACACAGCCTCCCCTCCCTTATGCCCTGGCCTCCCTCTGTGACTGCTCCAGTTCCCTACCTGCTCGAGTCTACTGCGCATACCCCTCCTTCTGCTTAGGATTCTTTTCTTGGACACATTGCAGGGCTGGTCCCACTTTATCCATCAGGTCTCAGAAAATGTCACCTATAGGGAGATCACACTGTGTAAAGTCTCTTGCTAGGTTATTTGGAGGAATATATGGGTCAGGGCAGCCACGCCATCTGACTTTTTTCTTGGTGCATGAGCCAAGAATAGTTTTTATGTATTCAGTGGTTAAAAAATAAAAATTTTAAAAGCTCTGTTTAGCATATGTGCTGCTGAAGTGAGCACTTATTTAGTAACATGAGATAGTTACATGAAATTCACATTTCAGAATCGATGATAGAGTTTTATTGGAACTCTGTCATACCCATGTTTATAAGTGTATGTGACTGCTTTCACAGCAAAGTGACAAGCTGAGTACTTGCAGTGAAGGTTCACTGGCCGCACAGAGCCCACAGGATAGTTACTATTTGTCTCTTGGGAAAGGCTTGCCAACCCCTAGACTGGGGAGTCAAGGGTGGGGAGCGGAAGCTGCCATAGTCATTCAGGTGGGAGGGGAGAGGAGCCCAAACTAGGGTCCTGGTCGAGGACGGACAGCCGGGGGACTAGATGCCAGCTGGTCCGAGCAAGCAGGTTCCCTAGCCTCTGCCATGCTTCCTGCCCCCTTCCTGTGAGTCAGGCTTCTCCGTATGAACATCTCCACCTTCACAGGAAATCAGGGTTCTCTTGCCGATTGGCCTCCTCCCTCCCAGTCTCCCCTTAAGTCTTGTCTATAAAATAAGGGTGGCAGAATGAGGTGACAGGTGTGAGTGTGCTGCTGGACCTGTGTGCAGGGCAGGTGTTGGAGTCGGGCTTCATAGTGGTGTGCTAGACCAGGTTAAGGGCCAGCACCTTCACGTCCTTCTGTTTATAGAACTTTAGGCATTGTTTTGTGCTTTATGTTTTGTGCTTTATGTTTTGTTTTGTTTTGTTTTGTTTTGAGACAGGATGGTCTTGAACGCTCAGCAGTCTTCCCACCTCAGCCTCCCGGGTGCCAGGGTTACAGGCGTGTGCCACCACACCTGGCTTGGCATTTGACTTTTCTTTAATTAAGTTTATTGGTACATTTTAGGGATCCACAATGTTCACATTCATTGTGGGAAATTTGTACCCGTATGTGATATAACTAGATACATTTTTTCCCATTCCTCTCCCTTCAACTCTTAGTATCCTCTTTATTTACAAACACTTTGTTTCCATTTTTTCTCCTTTTCTCGTTTGTTTTCCATCCTCCTCCCCCTTCCTAGTTCCCCTTCCCATTTGATACTTAAGATGTGAAAAATGTTTTGGATTTGGACGTTATTTCCCTGGTTGTCCTCCTTATATTCAGGGTATAATATAACTTGATTTTATGTGAAACAACTTACAAATGCAAAAGTAAAGCTCTTTCTTTCTTTCTTTCTTTCTTTCTTTCTTTCTTTCTTTCTTTTTTTTCCAAATATGTATGTTGGTTGTACTCCTGTGTGTGACATACGGAGTAACACATGCCATGGGCATTTTCATCACACATGGGAGGTACAAAGAAATTTATTAGGTTTTAAAATAAACAAAAAAAGAATATATATGTCTGTAACAGAACCAACTACTCCTCACATTGGGTGGAATTTCTCATATCCTTTTTTCCTGGTCATATTTGTGAATCTTTTCTTATAGAAATTGGATACTGCATACCTACCTTTTATTTTATATAATTATTTGGCACTAAATACTCTTTTTCCAGAGGGCTTCTTGGTGGTTTGCTATTGTAGAAATTCTTTGAAAATTTTTGTGAAAACATATTTGATAGTGTATTTGAATGTCTCTTTAGGATGTAGTTCCAGATATAAGAATACTAGGTCAAAATATGTGACTATTTATAAAGGCTTTGATAAATTGCCCTTCAGAAGTGCTGAACCAGATTTCAGCTCCCAGTAGTGGATGTATCTCCCTGCACTGCGTGTTTGGGCATTGGTCCTGTTGAGGGGGGAGGACTGACAGAGGTAGGAGCAGGGAGGAACAACGAGACCACTGGGGTGGAAGATAAGAGGAGAATAAGATGTTCTGGGGCATGGGAAATGACCTATTGAGTGAAATGTAGGATATTTTTAAGGAATTCTGAAAGATGGGCAAGTGGAGTTGAAGTCCAGTGGCCCTGGGGGAGCCATGGCAGACTGTGAGCTGGGGAGGGAGCTCAGGGCTCTGCTGTGGGAAGGTGGCCGTGGTCAGCACAGTCTGCGATGTGCTGCCCATTCCAGGAGCACTCCCTGGCCCTCCTCCTCCTCCCGCCTTCAGTCGTGCTGTTCCCTTTGCCTGAGTGCCCTGCTTTCCATGTGCCGCCAGAACTCTGTCCTTTTGTTCACCTAGCACTCAACGGTAGGACAAGTCATATTGTTAAAATAACTTGGTGTGCCACTGTCTTGCATCAGAATATGAGCTTATGGTGACCCAGTTCTATATCCATGTGTCACATGTCACTGGCATTGTGGGATCTAGTAGGTGCTGGTACACATCCACCAAAAGAATCCCAAATACTACATTGATCTTGTGTGACCTTGTACAAGCACACCTGAGTCCATGAGATCTGTCCAACAAGACCGGATGTGTCTGCGTACAGTCTGTGTTTCAGAGCCAGCTGGACTGTTGCACAGGGCTCCGCGGTGGAAACTCTGCTTTAACTTCTCTTCCCCTCCCCATGCAGAGATTGCTAGTTGCTGACTTTTAGAGAACACCTCCTCTCCTGCCCCTTCTAGTGAGCAGAGGGCTTGACCCCAGAAATGTTTGCAAATTACAGTTGTTTATGAGAACTTCTGCCCGTAATATCAGAAGATGTGGTATATTGGTTTTAATTTTAAAATGTAAGGACAGGGCCAGGGATATAGCTTAGCGACACAGTGCCTATCTGGCAAGCCCGAGGTCCTGAGTTTGATTCCTAGTACAAGACAAACAAACAAACACCCCAAAAACTCTTAAGGACAAAAATTTCAGAATTAACTGTTGTTAAATGTTGACACACTTCTGGTCTCTTCTATATGTATACTTTTAAGTGGATAGATATTGTATGAATTCATTGTTCTTTAAAAACTTTACTAACAGGTAAACTATAAGATTCCTTAGACTTTCAACCCCACTCCCTATATTTTTAAATTTTTTGAAGTGAGCTGTTTTAAAAATGAGATTATATATTAAAATCCAATATTCATTCATTAAATATTTGAGTATCTGTATCCCATGTACTGTCATGCAATGGAGAAATGTTAGCAATATATTAATGACCCCTTGAAATAACCAAATATTAATAGGATAATTTGGAATAGTGGCAACTGCAATGAAGATTGTCACACAGGTTAAAAGCATAGTGAATAGGTCCCTGCTGCAGCTGGGTGGTCAGGATGGGCTCTGAGAAAATGCCGAGGTCTTAATGATGAGGAGTGTCCACCATACCGAGGCAGGAGCCAGCCTACTCACAGTGCAGTGCCTTATAAGAGGAATGCTGCACAGCAGGGCGGAGAGATGGGGGCCACAGTGTGGAAGCCTTGGAAGCTTTTGGAGGACTGTTGCATATTCTTACAATTGCAAGGAGTGCCCTTAAGGCGGTTTTTATAAATAAAATACCTGCTTGGTGTGGTGGTGCATGTCAGTAATCCTAGCACTCCAAGATGATTGAGGCAGGAGCTAGTGCTGCAAGTTCCAGGACAGCCTGGGCTAGAGAGTGAGTTCAGGGCCAGCCTGAACTACACAGCAAAACTCTGTCCCAAAAAACAAAGATGGATGCTTAATTTTACAGTGTACAGAGAAGGTGGAAACGGGGCTGTTGAGATTGAAGCTTCAGAGAGAAACCCAATTCAGCCTGTGCCGAATGGTAGGAGCTCAGGTTACCTTTTGCCTAATGTTTGGGATTATAATGCCTTGGGCATTTTTAACAGGTTAACTCTGGTCTGAAGACAACACAGCCAAAGACTTCTTACCTCCACTTTACCCCTGGGTTTTGAATCTAGAGAGGTCTTTGTGTGTCTCACATAGCTTCTACCCTTGGCTTTAAATTCTGCCCTAGAGGTAATACAGCTCTGATCCTGTTTCAAGGCAGCAACCCTGAAATCAGATCAAAAGTAGATGTGGGCCTGTGCCTTTCCCCCGGGCTTTATCTTGTTTCTTGATGTAGGGTCAGCCTTGTCTGTGAGGGCACACTGGTTTATCAGGGACTGTCAGCATGGTGACATTAAACACATCTCTGCTGCTGACCCACAGGCAGTGCTCTGGGAGACACTTGGCATTCTCCAGCAAGACCTGTCTGTGATTCTAAAAATGAGAGCAGTCTCCCTCCCTCCTTCCCTCACTCCCTCGCTCCCTCGCTCCCTCGCTCCCTTCCTTCTTGCGTCTGTCTGTC
This sequence comes from Dolichotis patagonum, assembly GCA_004027295.1. Classification (NCBI taxonomy): domain Eukaryota; kingdom Metazoa; phylum Chordata; class Mammalia; order Rodentia; family Caviidae; genus Dolichotis; species Dolichotis patagonum. Next base: position 91,856 of record PVJX010002691.1, read on the forward strand.
TGTCTGTGTTCGTTTCTTTGTTTCTTAAGAGGAGAACAAGGGAGGCCTGTTCGAAAGGCCTCAGTGCTCCTGTCCCGCCTAGCGTCTGTGCCTTTGTCCCCTCCACCTGTCCTGCCAGTGGTCTGTTTCTTGTCCTTTGCTCTTTTCAGTCCTAGAAGGGCCAATTAATCCACTTTCTTTTAACCCTGTCTCTTTTTTAAAAATAAAAAGTTACAATATTATACATGACTATATACCCATTATTAAAAGAATAACATGAAAGGAATGTTCTATTTCTTGCCTCTTCTCAATTCCATTTATCTTGGAGAGTTAGGAATTTACTGTGCATCTTTCCAAACCTTTTGTTGTTAATTTACATGTAAAGGGTTGAGGTTTTTTGTTTTTTTCTTTCCCATGAGATTATTTTTTAAAGACTCATTGGCATCATACTGTGGACATCATTCTTCTTCAACTTGCTTTTGCACTTACAATACTGCTTGGGAATTTTTTCCAAGACAGTACATAAAATTCAACATTGAAAAGTCTACAGTCATTAAGCACATGTTTTTGTGGTAAAAATTCCAAAGGGTATACACATGAGAAGCTGTCTTCCTCCAATTGTCTGTTTTTGTAGGAACAGGGGACCCCCTAGGAAGGGAAAAATGTAGAGCAAAAGCCTCAATGAGCTTTATTAGAAGTTAATAGACAACTTTGACTTCAGCAACCTGACTTCAGCACTTAGAAGCACAGAGGCAGTTGGACTCTAGCAATTAGGAAGACAAAGGCGAAGAAACTAGCTCTGGAAAGGTACAAGTAGAGTGATTCACAGGAGAGTCACAAACTTCACCTTAATCTTTAAGTAACCTGTCCTTAAAATCCCCACCCATAGTTTTACCCTCCATCAAAAGGCAGGAGAGGTCCCAGGGCCTGAAGAAATCCAAGGTTAAAATGAAAGCAACCCAGGGAGCCAATCAGATTGCAGGAGCCAACACAGGAAGAAACCTTACGAGAAGAGACTATGGCCAGGACCCACAGGCAATTTGCTTTGGACTTCTCCCTACTCTTCCCAGTAGATGCCTCTCATTTGTCCCTCCCTCCTTTCCCATCTTCAAATAAATTGTCTTCTTTCACTTTAAATGTGGCCTCATTCTTTACTGACACTGAGTTTAGGAATGCCAGGACCTGCTTTTTCCAGCAAAGCAGAGGTTTACAGTCCATGCCTGGACGTGACATTTTATTTTTGTGGTTATTGCTGTTAACACTGTTTCATATATATTCATAAAGACATAATACATTCTTTAAAGCACGTACCGTATGTCTTATATACTATGGGATTACATATTAAAAGAATGTATGTATCTACACATGAAAGAGTGTTTGTGTTTATGGTTTGTTGAACATTTTTCCTTATCTACATACACAGATGCCTCGTTCTTTTAATGAATGCATAGTGTTCTATTGTGTGAGTGTGCTGAGCTCATTTCACCTTTCTGTTTGAAGATCGCAGAACCCTTCTAGCAAGTCTCTTGATTTGACACAAACTTGAGTTATTCAATACAATAGACATCACTGAGGGCATTGAGGCTGCCTCCTGCTCCCCAAACACGCACACGCACACTGAGTTAGCTCTGTCTGACCAGAAGACACCTTTGTAAGAAACTCAGAATGTGGACCTTGCTGGGATGGAGCGATAAACCTTAGCATCCACACAGTATAATTAATTCTACTTAGGGAAAGTGGAAAAGATCTCCCAGGGACAAGCAGCAAAAGTCATTTTTGCTAGGAAAGAAACAAGAGCAGAGCAGGCAGGTAAGTGAGTGGCCAGCGGCTCAGGGTGGCTAGAGCACACGTCCTGGAATGGAGCTGTCAGAGCTGCATAGTAGGTCACAGCGAACTTTCAGCTGGTGGATCAAGGACACTGCCCAGCTGGACTCCGACCCCTTATAGTGTCCTCTGTTTCCTTGCAAGGTCTAGCACAGGGCTGTTTTCTTGAATTAGTGTGACTTTTTAAACAGTTCTTTTGTCTGTTTTGTGCTTAACCACGCCATGTCCTCTTTTCACAGAGTTTAGTCACATCGGGAAACAGAATAGAATTCAGCCATGGCACCAAGGAAGAGAGGTGGACGAGGGATTTCATTTATCTTTTGCTGTTTCCGGAATAATGACCACCCAGAAATCACGTATCGGCTGCGAAATGATAGCAACTTTGCACTTCAGACTATGGAGCCGGCGCTGCCAATGCCCCCTGTGGAGGAGCTGGATGTCATGTTCAGTGAGCTCGTGGTGAGTTGTGGGCATCTGTGCGGAGCTGGCGGGGAGCAAGGGAGGGAGAAGAGAGGGTGTGGAGAATAGAGGGGGCGCGGGGCTTGGCGGGCTCTCAGTGGGCAGATCGCTTTTGACCTTCAGGTAGTGCTGTTTCCTAATGTGTCCTGATCTCGCCTGAGTCAGTATGTGTGTGCATAAATAATCCCTCCATCTACTTTATACCTTCTAGGATTTTCTGATGATCACCTGGTCCCCTTTCCAATGTATATTAATTTATTCGTAAAAATTATACTTGCCAATTTGTTGTTGATCCTTTGGTGAAAGATATTAATACTTAAGTACAGTATCATTATTTAGCCTAGTGATAGGTTTGGAGTAATAACTGTTGTGGGAAACTTTTATAAATCCTATCATATTTTTGGTACTGGGTATCAAACTCACAACCTCACACTTGCCAGGCAGGCGCTTATACCACCCAGCCAAATGCCCAGCCCTCTATCATATTTTTGGACACATACCCTTAAATGAGGTCATGTGTCTCATGTAGGATTTGTTCATCAAGAGATGTGAGTGCACCCATCACCATCACTTTCCAGGCATTGCCCAAGTGGCACTTCCTTCCATTCTGTTTCAGAGACATTGTGGCATAGTATAAAGAGGCTGAAAGACCTTGGTTCAAATTACTGCTCTTTATCTACAGTATAAGTATAGAGCCTGTTTTCTGGAAAATGGAGAAAAACATACCTTCTCCTAAGTTTGATGTAATATTTAAACGACAACAGTTCACAGTGGGAGTGGCCCATGGCCTGGCTCATAAATGTGCTCTGTACATGTTATAGGAGTCCTGAATCTTCTCTTGATCACTGGTGACATTTTGTAATGGATTAGCTCATAATCAAACCATTTAGATTGTTCAACAGGTGCTACAGAGCGCTGTCGTTTTTATGATTCTTAAGTCAAGAAAGTAGGCTTGTGGAACTGCCATTCTGAAATGTTTTGGAGGGGACTATTGACCAGAATTCTCTTACAAATCAAAAAGATGAGTCAATCTGAGAGAGCCTGTGATGCTAATGTTTGCCTTCTGGTCTCCTCAGTGAAGTAACAGGCTCATTTTCAACCAAAATTGGTTGGAAAAAAGAAGTGGCTTTTGACAGCATATCTGTACTTTACTGTACTCAATATTTTCAGTATTTAAGAAATCTATCCCTTTCTTTTGCTGCTTCATGCAGAAATTTATTTTATGTATTGACAAAGCAGTTTAAGATGGAAAGCTAGGACTTGGCCCACAGCGATGATAGTTTTAGTAGCAGAATGGGATCAGTAATGAGGGAGGCTTAATACCACCAAAGGAGTAAGCCCAGAACACTTGCATAGATGGTGTGTGTGTGTGTGTGTGTGTGTGTGTGTGTGTGATGGGCATCAGATGGGTGAGATGTTGAGGTATGTGGTCAAGGAAGACTTTCTGGAGGAGGTGAGCTGTCCGCAGGAATTGAAGACCAGAGAAACACAGGAATCAGGGTTAGTGGCTGTGTCATCTTAAGCTGGCTCATGCAAAATGTCCTCATTTGCAACGGTATAGGCTCATCTCTTGATAGTGCTGCAGCTCTGCTGTGGATCAGCCTTGGCTCATTCCTTGCCATCTTCTGTGCAAGATAAAAGGCAGATATACAGCCCACCAACAGACTGTAACTCCATGCTTGTAACACATGTCACCGTGTCTCTCTCATTGTCAGTGCCGATCACACAGCCATTCTTGAGATCCTGGGGCAATGAGCTCTCTCTTCTGTAGGAACTGGCACCACAAGTCACATGGCCTTTTCTGAGGTTACTGAGGTGGGTGGAGGACACAGTCCTTTCTTGGGGAGAGGCAGTGAATCATCTGTCACAGTGGCTGTCAAGAAAAGCAGTAAAGATGCTTTTACAGGCTTGGTTTTATTTCCCACTTAAAGTACAGTATTTTAAAACCAAAAGGCAACCTAAGGAGACAGGTATCACTGATAGCTAAAGACTTCCTCAATGGCAGTGGACCCACTGGGCAGGACTTAAGCTTGCCAAATGTTGTGTGCCCATTCTGTGTGAAAATTCCCTATAGCTGTTAGTTCTTAAAAAACCAATGCCAAACCAGGTCTCTAAGCCAAAACCATTGGAAAACAAATTATCCTGACATTTGTGTTTGTCCTGGTGACAGTGGATTTTTGTCTGCTCCTGCCTTAGGGACCTAGGCCACCAATCCTTCCAGCTGCCAGGGGAGGCCAGAGGCAGGAGAGGGAGGTTCAGAGCTGCTGCAGGCTTCTGCTCCAGACTCCCTTGAGCACTTGCAGAAGCTGTTCTGCCCCTGTTCACATATAGGAGAGGGAGCAGTGGCACACAGTGCCTAGGCTCTGCAGCCAGACGACACTGCCAGCCAGGAGCCCTTCAGGCCAGGTAAATTTCCTTCAAGGAGGGTTCGAGTGGGGATAACACCATTCTCTGAGAGAGGTTGTGTGAATATTAAAAAGGATAACTTCTTTAAACAGACTGGCAGACTTAATGAATACATTGTACCCTGCACCCAAATACAGCAGGAAGGATGCAACATACTGCAGGGTCTCTTCTGAGCGCAACTCTAAGCAGATACCCTGTTTTTCCCTTTCTTGGAAGCTGATATGCTTGCTATGAGCAAGTTGCTTTGGGTCCTGACTTACTTGCAGGCCTCTTTACATCTGTGGAGAGCATCTCATGAGAGCTGGTTATTGTGAGCAAGCTTCCTTGGCCTCTTCTGATGAGTCACTCACTTGATATGTTTAAAATGTGGTATCAGGTGGGTTTCTTTGAGAATGGCTTGCCGCAACCTTATCATCTCATACATAAAGCAAGCCTGAATAGGAGGTCAGATAGGTGAATCTTTAAAGAAGGTGACCAGCCAAGTGTGCCTTATTCTCTAGCAGGCTATCGAGGCAGGCAGGGGAAGTGGAATCATCCACTCTCAGTCCACAGTGCATTCCGGAGGACCTAGTCCCACATCCTGCATATCTTTTATACCAGCAGTTTTATTGAGACATGATTCACATCCCGTATAATTCACCAACTTAAAGTGTGCAGTTCAGTAGCTTTCCATGTATATTCATAGAATTGTGTGACCATCGTCATGATCAATTTTAGAACATTTCATCACCCTGAAAAACAGCCCTCATGGAGCTGGGAATTTAGCTTAACAGCATAAGCGCTTGCTTTGCAAGTATGCAGTCGTGAGTTCAATCCCCATTACCAAAAAAATAAAAACAAAAAAACCCAGCCCTTGTATCCATAAAGCATCATTCCCTGACAACTACTAATCACCTTTCTGATCTCATGGGATTTACAGTTTATGTAAATGGGATCATACAACATATGGTCTTTTGTGATTGGCTTTAAGTCAATTTTCCTTAATGCTAATGTTACTTGCTAGTGTATATATAACTGGTTGACATTATAACTTATAGTAGGTGCTCAGCTCTGAAAGTGTTTGTTCTCCCCAAACAGCTTTCTAACTGAGAGTAAAAGTGAAAGTCACCACCATTTCAGGTCAAACCAAACCAAACCTAACTTAACACCAACCTAAAAAGCATTCTGTTTTTAAAGTTCATACATTGCAGCACATACTAGTGTTTTGTTTCTTTTGTTTTTATTGCCAAATAACATTCAGTTATATGGGTATAACACATTCTAAAAAACCCCCTCATCATTGATGGACATTTGAGATTTGCCAATTTTAGCTAACATGAATATTGCTGCTATAAATATTGATATGCAAGTTTTTGCTTAGCAACAGGCTTTCACTTCCTGTGGGTGTGTACTGAGGCTTGGAATTGCTGTACCCTAAGGGAATAGTATGATTAATATTTGAGCAATGATCAAAGTGTTCCAATGACTGCACCATCTTAAGTCTCCACCAGCAACATACGTGGGCTTCCGTTTTTCCATGTTTTTGCCAATTCTTACTCATTTCTACCTAACTGATTAACCAGCTGCTTTTAAAGCTGTTTTGTAGCTCCTAAAGAACTATCACTTGAGGGTTATTTTTTTGTGAGTTGTCAAAAATGGTCTCCTAACAAATTCTAAATTATTTGAGCTATTTACAAATCAAACCTTACCTGTTTAGTCTGCTAACCATGTGTGTTCTGCCTTTTGAGCAGTCAGATACTCATTCCTACATGCTCTGCCCCTGCCTCTTCCCCCCCTTTCCTTTTCTTCCTCCTTACCCCTGCCTCAGTCAAAATGAAGAACACGAGTGCTTTGAGACTTAGCACTGGCTCCTGAGATTTAGATGCTGCATGGTGCTTGCATGCCTTCCTCCCAGTACTTGGGAAGCTGAGGCAGAAAAAGTTTGAGGCCAGCCTGGACCACATAGTGAGTTTGAGGCCAGCCTGAACTGTATAGAGACTCAAAAAACAACAAAAAGGGTTCTACTGTATTGTTTTCCTTCAAACAATATAAGCACTTAAAGGTCTTACTAGGTTATCCCTACCTGAAAGCCCCAGAGGACAGTGCTATTCGTTGCCCTTGTGCTGTCTCAGCAGTGGCAGTAGCACATCTCCTTTGGGAGGGACAGAACGTGGTCAGTTACCAGTCACTGGTTCTGAGTGTGGGTTAAGGCCAGTCTGTGCCAGTTCTGAGGCAGGACCCTTGGTGATGTCATGGAGCTGAAGCTCTGCCAGAGAGGACCAGCCCCTCCGTGTATGCTCTGGTCCAGTGTGACTAGTGGTGCGAGAAGGGCCACTCAAGCAGTGTATTTGTTAGGGAAGAGGCTTTAGTCCTTGCTTTTCACAAAGAGAACATTTCACTGGACTAACACTGCAGGCTTCTCTTTGCACTCCTCCCTCCTTGCCTTGCCCTTTCTCTGTTCCTCTGCAAGTTCATGTCATTCCAGAACACACACAGTCTGTGTCCCTGGGTGCTGTGCATGTCCCAGGAGGGAGCCCTGGGGAGTTGTACGGTTGTGTGGGCGGCCTCCTGTGTGTGATGAGTCAGTGTCTCGTTTAGCCCTGAGGTCTCCAAGGCCCCTGTCTGTGGATGGAAGCGTGGTGCCCCAGTGCTGCTTTCAGGACTACAAGGAGGGTATCTGAACTCTATCTGCTTGGTTCTTTAGCTTAGTTCTCAGTTAATTCCAAATTGAGGACAGAGGGTGCTGTCCATGGCACCCACTCCTGCAGAGTCTGTGTTAATGTGAAGAGTCCTAGAAGTTTTCCACAGGGAGTGACGTTTAATGTGAGGTAGGAAAAGTAGGAGCAATCCCAGCAAAGAGGAAATGAAAGAGTGTTACTGTGAAAACTGCTTGTGTGGATGCTGCGATGCGTGAGAAAGCGTGGAAGGCAGGCTTTGGGAACTGAAAGAAGTTGTTTGGCTGGATCCTGAAGATAGGATGTGGACAGGACTAGGGACTCCAGGAGGCAGCCTGGAGAGGGTGCACCCCAAGGACTGACTTGATGATTTAGTAGATTTATATTTCCTGTTTGTCCTCAACCCAGAGGAAACTACCTCGGCTTTCTTACAGATTGAAACGTTTTGCTACCTGGTTACATTACAGAAATAGCCACTGTTTTTGCAGTCCTGTGAGGTGTTGGTAAATGTAGTCCAGTTATTTTTAGTGTGTTATAGCAAATCTCTTACAGCACACTTATTGCAGTGCTTCATGGACTTATTAGGGGAACTTATAGCACTGGGAATTTATATCTAGCTGGAAATAATATATAATATAAACCATATATTTCTAGTTCTAAACTACTATCAATTCCATTTTTTCACTTTTTTTCTGCTTAGTCTGTTTTTCTTTCAGATCTAATTCTTGGTCTTCTATTTATTTGACAAGTGGCTCTAACGTTTTGGAGAAACATAGTGTTGTGCCTTCTGAAAATATAAAATATTTTAAAGAAATGTGTTGAGAAATCCATTACTGGCCACAAAACCATCATTTATACTATTAAAGATTATCAAAGAAAGCCATACTTCTAGGGAAGTATAATAATGGTGGATATTGTAGGTAAGATTTGTATTCTAAAAATACCATGTAGTTACTATATCGTATAGTTACTATATGATAGGTCAGTTTCATTGAGCATAGAATATTCTCAGCATTAGTAACTAGTGGATGAATTTGAGAAATGAAGATAGCAGGAATGAGAGAATTTAGTTGATACATCAGATTTAGATGAGTTCATAGTCATTGTGCCAAACAGTTTCACTTGGAAATCTACATCAGTAATTATTTCGCTTTTCAATATATTATGAAGTCATTTTGGTGTGAAAGGAGTTACGGGAATTCAGGCAAGTCTTAAAAATTCACCAGTGTACAGATTTTGTTCCTCTACCCGCCATGAGACTTACTACCTGTTTTCTCAAGCTCTTTACATCATTTCTGTTATTTTCTAGAACCATTTTAAGCTTTCTTTAATAACAAAATTCTTCCATTGTCACCAGAATGAAAAAGGTTTGTCATGTTTTGTTTCTTTATTTTTAAAACTTGCCTCTTACACTAAGAACTAAAAATAAAAAGTCTCTTATAGGAGCTACTGAGGTTCCCTGTCTTAAATAAAAATTAGGAGATAGGAACAATTAATTTTAAACTAACTAAAGAAAAACTGATTGTCAGGAGCTATAATTTTACTCTATTGTTTTTTAGTTAGAGTGTGAAATATTGTTTGGTAGTTAAGTCAAAGAAATCAGACTGTATGAAGACTTCAAAGATATGTCTAGAATAGTTTTAAAGTGTAATTTCTTGTCTGGAAGCCAAAATCACAGTCTAACGAAAGAAAAATTTGTTGTTTCCATGAGGTTTGTTATTTGATGAACCTGTAAAGGTTGAAAGAGAAAATTATGTTCAGCTAAAGGATACAACAAGTTGACAAAAAACTGAGTCCATTTCCTTTGACGCTATAACTTTTTGGGTAAATTTATTTGATTTAAAAAAATACTTAGAACAGTATGGAAATATGCAATGCATTACACATGAAAGTGGAATGTAGATATGGGCTTAAATGTGCACAGTGCTAAAATTCCCATGTAAGTCAGAAGTGGTGACACACCCACACCTGTAATCCCGCTCTCAGGAGCTTGCAAGATCAGGATCAGCCATGCTTACAAGGTGAACTGCATATCGAGACCTTGTCTCAAAAAGACTAATTAAATTAAATTAAATTAAATTAAATTTCTGTGTAGTAAATGCGCACTGCTGCCAATATACAGTCAATTTAGAGGCAACAAGGAAATCTCAAATCCAGAATATGGTACACAAAGTATTTGGCCTTGATAATAGCAGATGGTTTGTGATGTAGGCCACTGTTGGTATAAAAGGTTCTGCTTGCCTCTATCTGTTATACTTTTGAATAAAACATTGCACTGTGTCTAATAATCTAGGTAGAGTTTAGAGCAGATTTTCATCCCAGTGGGCATTTCACATTTCTTCATACTGGTTGTAGGCCTGTCTACTTAGAGACAGTAATACGGTCAGAATCATTTTGTGAGTTCACTTCATGTGTTCTGATAAAACTCTTAAGGCAAAAACTATTCCTTCTAACCTTGAATTTGTGTTTTATCTCACCACAGTCATTTTGACTCCTTTCCTATAAGACTATAAAATTTAAATTTTGACTTCATGTTAGGTAGTTCAGTTATTTATTTCTATATACTTCTCAAATTTTTAAATTTATATTTATTTATTTATTTATTTAGTGCTGGGAATCAAACTTAGGACCTTGTGCTTGTCAGGCAAGCACTTATGCCACTGAGCTATATCCCTGGTACTGATATTCCTTAATATTATTACATCAAGGAGATTTGAAATGGAAGGGGGCAGGAAAACTTTGTTACGAAATAGAAACACCAAAAAGCCATCTCTGAATTTAAACACTATTGAGAAAAATGACTGTGACTCCCTTTAATCATGATGGTTTCTGTTAGCACAAAGAGACCGTGAGTGGCATGCACTTGTTGTTGGCTACAATTTAAATTCTTATCGTGTAACTTAGCCTTTAGGCTCCTGGGTGCACATTACACGAAGTCACCATAGTGCACGCACTATCACATTCCCACTCTCTTTGTGTCCCCACTTTACAGAGGCATTAAAGGCTGGGGGATCATTTGATCTCTATAAGTAGTGTGGTTTAGGTATGCTTTCAAGAATAATTTTGAAAATGTATTTAGTAGTATTTAGAAAGATCAGATACAAGGAAGTGTATAAAAGAATGTATCTTGATGCTCTGGGAATCCTCTGAACACCACTCTACTCTGTCAAAACCGCTGTGGCCCAGCCCTTGGGAGGTGAGCGCCCCAGGCACGGGTGGTGTGCTGGGTTCTGTTTTTAGCTGCTCTGTGGGGCTCCTTCATGCTGGAGCCTCGGTTCTCAGGATCCCTCTGGGTGTTGTTCCTTGGTGCAGCTCAGGGACAAGCTCGTCACTTAGTGAGGATTTTCTGCCTCATGGATGAGCAGAGGGAATGTTTTGTTAAAAACCAGATCCTTCAAAAAGTTGTAGTTTTTTTCTTAACCAGTTTTAAATGGATTTGGAAACAATCTAAACCTGATAGCTATTTATTTAATTACACGTTGCAGTATTTAAGAACACAATTTAACCAAATACAGAGTTGGGAAGTTTGGAGTATACAATGGGTTGTGTTCAGGAAAGAGTAAAAGAGTTGGAAAACCATCTACCATCTTTTCAACAAGCTGTTTTAATTTATTTTCTTCTGAAATGATTTATATGTCAAATTCATTATGAATTTGAATACCTTTGTACCTTCAGAGGACAGATATTGCTCAGTACTTTACTGGCGTATAGGATGTCCAGGGCCTACAGCAGTGCTGGGCCCAGAGCAAGCACTCAGCAAGTGCTCACGGCTGGCGCTTGCCAGCAGAATAACTAACTATTGGAGCACACGAGGTGCTCAGGAAGTATCTGAGTGAATACATGACCGGTATATGAATTGATCACTCCTCTAACAGCTTGGCTTATATTCTGAGTAATTCTTGAAGTAGTGGTCATATATTTGGGTTGATCCCTGTACCCTACCCACCTACTATTGCTCTCTTTACTCATCAGGGTGTGTTAGTCATTGAGGGAACATCAGTGGCCTGCAGGAAAGGGAGCAGATTAAAAGTGTGAGGTTGATCAGGAAATATTTTCTACTCTGAAAAGTCTCTCTACATATATTACTTGGTAAGATGAATAAATGCGTAGCTAGACTATGGGAGGAAACTCATTATCTTTTGACCCAGTTAAAGCTTGAATGTGTCAGAGGAGCTGCCAGACCAGTGTGGGAGGCCCCAACTGGCACAAATAGTGCTGGTGTGTGACTCTTGTAGAAAGGTTTAACAGCTTTCTATAGGCCTCTGGGTGCCGAACTCATCTGTCCCTTTACAGCCAGTTCTGTGGCCAAGGACAGAGTCCCACCATTCGGTTAGAAAAACACTGCTTAGAAATTCTCTCTTAGTGCTGTCAGCTGAAGTTGCACTAGGTTAGAGATTTAAAAATTGAAAATTTGGACAGATGAGTGGATGTTAGGAGATTTAGGTACACTGCTGATGATTCAAATTAATTAAAAGTTAAAGTCACTCGAATGAGTTTCTAATTGAGTATCAAAGGCTGAGTAAAAAGTCTAGGTTTAGCTCTGCTCAGACTTTGTCTACCAAGTAGAATGGAGCTTACATTGGCTGCTGTTGAGGGGAAGAGGGAAAACGTAGGACACTAAACCATTGATAGTAAGAAGCTAAAAACTATCTTGACTAGTCAACCTTTGCTTGCAGGACTTAGTGCTCCTTATTTTCGCATATTGAGTGCAGACCTGTCTGTCAGTCACAAAGACTCCTGTGTAGGTGGTGGTGAGTCACACTGTGGTGGTCTGTGCAGTGACGAAGAACGTTGGCAAAAATCTTAGAAGCTAGAAAGCGTCAAGGTTTGTTCTCTGTCTACACATGCCTGTTGGGGTTTAAAGCTCTCTGTTGTTTTTCCATTTCTAGCCATCTTGATTGGTCAGAAGCAGGTAATAATTCACACAGTACACCTCTACTTCAACTGACAAAAATCTTACATAACTGTCAGGTTTCTAACTTCTACCACGAAAATAAAGCCGTATTCTCAGGGTCATTGCAGTTCAGTCTTAAGAGCTATATGGGCAATTCTTGATTCGTGATTATCATATGCTTTGAAACAGCTGAATTTTTGTAAGTTGAATGAATGATTATAGCCTCATTGTTCATTTTCTCCATACATTTATAAAAATGTAATCTTACTTTGCTGCCGCAGTGTCACCAGGTAGTGTTCCATCTGCCTTGTCTGACCTGCGCTGCTTGGTGTTTTACTTGTCACCATGTGTCCTGACCTCAGGTCTGCTCCTCAGGGCTTTGACTTATTTCTGGTACAGCTGAGCTGCAGCGCAGGCGGAGGGGTTCCTCCTGAGAAGGTTCCTGTAGGTGTGCCCCGGAGGGAAACCGAGCCTGCTGCTGCTGGGGATGTGGGAAGCCCCTCCTGGGGTGAGGCCGGGTGATTCGGGCCTGTTGGCTGTGGCAAATACCAGAAGCATCTAATTGGAAGAGAAGAGTTAGTCTTCTCTGAGAACTAATAGGATTGCAGGTTCTGTGGGCTCTCTGCACTGAGTTAGATGCACAGCTAGTCTGAATTGCAAAACAGAACAAAACACAGACATATACAAGACAGTGAGTTGATGAGAAAGATAACCCTAATGACAACTGCTTTATTCTGTTTTACCACTTCTTCATTACCCCCCCCACCCTCTGAGATCATTTATATATCCTCCTAACCTCTATAGATTGTCTCCCTGTAGGTAAAGTTTAGCTGGATTCATTAGAAATAGAAATCCTGATTTCTTAGCAATTTCTCTTAGTAGCTGGAAACTTCCTTATTGGCTTACTGAAATCTATTGATTTAGTAGGTTTTCAAAGAATAATTGCTTTAAATACTTCTTGGGAGATAATCTTATATTTCAGTGAGCTAAAATCTCTGAAAAGCATTTTTGTTACAAAGTGTTAATCTTTCTACTCATTCAGGACCCATATTATATATCATTTCAAAAATTTTCCTTTGCGTTATCTAGAAAGTCAGCCCATTTCCTTAGAATGGTGTGTACCATGCCGATTGTTTTCTGATTTATGTAGGTTTCTCTGTAGAGCAGTCTGCTTACTCTAAAGTGTGGAACTGGGGAATTTTTTCTCTGCACGGAATTTTTCAGGTGTGGTGCTTAATAATACACTCTGGTAGGGATGAAGCAGGCCCTTGATCTTTAATAATAATGTATTTTCTCCAAGATTTTATACATACACATATTTTATGATAAGTAAAAGTGTAGTTCATATCTTCTCCAAGAAGTCAAAGCCCGTAGGGATCTGGGGTTTTGAGAAACCTCGAGCTTCCTGTGGAAGGCCGTAACGCTTCATACAAAGGTTCCCCCTTTCATCACTTGTTAAGTCACTTGTCTTTAACTGACTTCCACAACCTTATCCAGAAAAAATAATATGAAAGAAAATGCCGTGGTCAGATTATCTCTGTCTGAGCAGCAGGAGACCTGGAACAGCGGCGCTCAGCTGTGCTCACCGCTCTTGCTGGGCCCTGGTGGAAAAGTCAGTTGTGGACACACTCTGCCGGGGCTCTCCCTTGGCACCACCACTAGGATGGAAAGCCAAGACCTAACCAGCAAAGCAGCGAGCGTTGTGTGATGACCTCTCGTTAATATTACTGGACACTAATATAACTGTCATTAAATAAGTTATGAAAGGACATTGAGGGAAACATTACCTATGGAATTTCCAGAGAAAGGATGAGGATATTTCATGAAAGAGATAGTTTCAGATGAAAGTTGTGTGTGAAATTGTGACTTGGGCTGTTTACCTTAAAGGGCCCCGTGGTCTCCATTTCCCTCTTCTTCATGCACCTCTTCCCAATAGTGTCTCCTGTACACAGACTCCTAGATTTATATCATGTTCAGCCAGAATTTTATTTCCATACAGTGTATACAAGACTATATTTTCTCTGCTCTGTGTAGAATTTTGTTTGCTTTTCTCAGTCTCCAACAAATAGACTTGGGTTTTTTTTTGTTTGTTTGTTTTGGGGTTTTTTTAGCAGCTTTATTGAGATAAAATTTGCATGTTATAGAATCTACCTATTGTAAATATAGTTGGGCGAATTGGTACATTTATACAGCTTTTTAACCATTACTACTATAGTTTTGGGACATTTCTCTCACCCCTGCCCCTCAGGCCCACTTGTGGTCAGGTATGCTTTTCCCTCCATCCCCAAGTATGCTTTTTCATCCAGCTTGAAGTAATCTCTGGTATTTTTGCCTCTATAAGATTTACTTTCTCTGAACTATTCACGTAAACAGGCATGATTTGAAATATAGTGATCCTAATTGCTTTGTTTTCCATGATTGCTTCTTTTAGTATTTGAATTTTCAAAATGAAAAATCTCTGTAACATTACTTTGAAGCAACTGTAGAGCTCAAATAAACAAGTCTCTCAGAATGACTTTCATATTAGTTTGTATTTCATGTTCTTTCTGCCTTTGATCAACTGCACTTTATTTCCCTGTGTACAGAGCAGGGAATCTAAATGAATATGAGTAGTCAGAAGAGAGGGGCAGAAGCAGGCCAGCCGCTCTGTATCTGAAGAAGTACTGTGTATTTTCCAGGTTTGGGGTGAGGTGCACTGTGAGATGCACTTCAGATTCAAGCATGGACAAGAAAACTATATCCAGCTTCCAGAAGAAATCATAGAATATATATTTTTTGACCTATGATAACAAAGATTTCTTAAGGCTTAAAATCACTGATTGTAAAGAGCAAATCTTGATAAATTTTGCACCATCAATTTAAAAAAAAAAACACCCAGTGATCAAAATACATTACTAACAAAATGTAAAGGTAGGTCATAGGCCAGGAGAAATACTTTCTGTCCATGCCTCTGGCAAAGACCAGGCTTACATCATATGTGAAGAACTCTTTTCTAAGTCATTAAAAATAAGGTAGGTAATTCAATAAAAATAGACAAAAGATTTGATCAGATACTTAACAAAAATAACACAAATGAATGGTCAGTAAACAGGCAACAAGTGATATTCAGGGTCATCAGGAAAAGGCAAACTAAATCTTCAGTGAGGTAGCACTTGCAGAATGCAGGATAGCTAAGATTAAAAACCATAGCACCACATATTAGTGAGAATGAAGAGTAACTGGAAATCTGTCACTTGCAATGGGGGTGAAAAATGATTCTGCCAGTTTCTAAAGGATAAAGTGCTATACTTGACTGTATGCTTTTGCCAAACTAAAAAATGATACAGCAAAGATTTTGCACAAAAACTAAGAAAGAAAGAAAGAAAGAAAGAAAGAAAGAAAGAGGATAGTTTTGAATCTTCAAAATGCATTGTCAAACACTGTATTTTACAGTTTCCTTCCCATTCTTCCCCCTGCCCAGCCTCCTTATCTTCCCTGTTTGCTCCTTACCTTGTTTGTTTGTTTGTATTCCTGCTGCGTCAGATATTATTTTAGGACTGGCAGTTAATGCAAAGATGAATAGAACAGAGTCCCTGTTTAGGGAACAAGTCTAGTGGGAGCCAGACTCACCGCTGACGACTCTAGCCACATGATAAATGCCACAAGGGGGAGCTACCCATCTCGAGAAGGTCAGGGTGGGCTTCCTGGAGGAATGCTTGTGTCTTGGAGAAGGCTGGGTGAGTAGGACTTGCTCTTAGACACAGTGGAAGGACTCTGGAAAAGGAAGACAGTGCGTGCAAAGTCTCAGAAGGTTGAAACTCGGGAGCCTGAGCACTGGAAGATAGTGCTGTGGCAAGAGGTGGTGAGCTGGGCAGGTCAGGAAGGGCCCTTGCTTGCTGTGGAATCTGGACTCTATCCTTGGGGATGTGAAACCCTTGTATCATCTTGTCTTCCTGGCTAGATTATAATTCCTTGAAACCAGGGCATGTTATTTATCTGTGTGTTCTTTGTAAAATCTGGGGCTGGTCCTGGAGCGGGTAGGGCAGTGAGTCGGTGTTGATGGGGCCCTTAAGGCTGTGCTGGGCTCTGAGTCCTGCATGCCTGGTTCAGCCACATTATTAAGAGTGAGTCAGAGCAGATGCAGTTTTGGGATAGAGGAGTGAGGCTCTTACTACGCCTTGGAATTGTGTCTCAGCACTCCCTGTATTAAATTACTAGAGCTAACTTACTCTGTGTCGCTCTTCCTGTCCAGAATCCACTGGTGACCTTTGATCACTTTGAGGATAGTGACCAAAGAGGAGTTGCTTCTCCAGCTGCCACTCAGTACCTCCAGAAGCTGTTTACCTGTTTACTCTCTGTTTATCTCTAAGCTCTCATTTCACTTTCCTGGGAAAAACTTCCCTGTCCCACTTTGCCTCAAAACTCAGCTTTGAGTGTGTGCTCACCCCTCTGCGAGTGTGATCGTTTGATTTGCTTTCGGCTCTTCGTGAGACCATGATAGCTTTTTGTCCCCTGAACCTTTCACAGTGATTGTTATCAGATGGTAAATACTCATCAAAAATTGTTCTTGGTTGCATGAATGAATCCTTGAGATAACTGTCAGGGATATATTATATTTTTTGTCTTCCGATGAAGAAACTGAAGTTCAGAGGTTAAATGACTTGTTCAAGGTTGCGCAAATGATTAGAGCCAGACCTAAAAGCCAGTGCTGTCTGCCAACAAAACCTCCCTCTTTCTGCTCACAGACGCTCTGTAGAGGGGTGACGCATTGTATCTGCATTCGCTGATGCAGGTTCTGCTGCCTGTTGGCCAGCTGCAGAATCACAGTGTGGTGGTTAAAAACCTGGGCTCTCTAGACTCCAATTCTTTTTCCACTGTTTACTAACTTTGTTACCTTGAACATGATACTTAACCTATGACTATTCTCTGAAAATGGGATACTGTTACCCAAGTTATAAGATTATTATGAAGATTAAGGTAAATGAATCCATGTAGAACTTTACTGTTCATATACAGAATATGCTTTGTGTTGGATCTTACCATTATCTATGCATTTATTCCTTCCCATTTTCTTCCTTCTTCTCCTACTCTTCTCTCTAGTTCCCTCTCTCATGCCCTCCTTTCCCTTTTCCTCCCTTTCTCTTTCCTTCCTTTTGCTAGGGCTTAACCCCAGGACCTCATCCCTGCTAGGCAAACCCTCTACCACTGTGTGACACTTTCAGCTCCATCTTTCTTCCCATTTTCCTACTGTCATCCAAAATTGTATCCGGAGGTCCTATACTAATTTTCATCTTTTTCACTCTATTAAAAGTCTCTTTTCCTAAGTCCTAGTTGATCGGTAGTCTCTCAATTTAAAATTGGTTATTTCTGTCTCAGAAGTTGTCGACCTCTAACTGCAAGATCAAGTACTATCAGTACCCTTTGCTTTGAGTTTCTAGGTTTTTGAATGCACACGTTTCTTCACACCTGTGTTCAGTTAGCAGAAACTGCTATCATATAGTAAAGTATATACTATTAATAGTGCTGTTCTGTCTCACAAATCAGACACTTTTTCCCTAAGCTAAGCAACACATTTATTGAGCTGTTTGATTAATTGACCTGATTGTTAGAAAGAGATTTATGTAACTTTTATTCACCTCATTTCTCAATAGATGACAAGGAGGTGCGACTTACAGGAAATTTAAAAAGGAAGAAAGGCAGGAAAATAATTACTTCACATGCACAATAGTTGCATGCCAAAGTTCTAACATTTTATATATGTTCCCTCACATTCCTCCTCCAATTGTCTATTGTTGAAATTCTTACTAGTTAGGTGTTTCTTTCGTGTTTTGGTTTTTTGTTTTTTGGTGGGGGAATTGTGGCTGAGAAGTAATTGTATGAAAGTGTGTGTGCTTTAATGGCTCTTAAAAGAAAATAGCAACTGATTTGTATCAGTTGATGAGAGAAATAACAGTACAGTTGCCACCTGTGCCAGACATTACTCTGTGTTTAGCTGATGCTGCCATCCTTACAGGAGAATGATAAGTCCTTGGTGGAGTTAGAGACTTAATGAGACTCAGAACTTCTCTGGGGAAGCTGGCATGTAATAAGCTCTGGAGATGCAGGTGTTAATGAGATAGGACGTAAGGGGATAACTAGAAGTAAGCTTGGCAAAGTAAGTTGGCCCAGAGGGGAATGGCTAATAAGCTTTCAGGTGATGTAGAAGTAATGAAGTTTTTGGAACTGGGAGATCAAAATAGCATAGGTTCTCTATTGTCAAGACAGTGACTTTAAAATATGGTGTCCAGACAAGCAGCATCAACAATGCCTTCAAAACTTAATAGAGGGCCAGGGGTTTAGCTCAGTGGTGTAAGTGCCTACTTGGCAAACAGGAGGTCATGAGTTCGATCCCCAGCACACACACAAAAAACAAACAAACAAAAAAAACCACTTAATAGAAATACCTCCTCCCACCTGGTCAGTGCTGAACACTGGGCACTGAGTGATTTAAGAAGCCCTCCAAGTGTCCTGGTGCTTCCTCAAGTTTGAGAACTGCAGCAAGGAAATTGAAGCTGTGCTGAGTAGAAAAGATTGCAGCAGCACAGAGGAACCAAGGGAGGCCATGCCAGAAGCCAAGGGAGAGGTACTAGGGTATAAATAATGTTGGATGGTTTCACTGGGAATTCTACAAGAGGAAGATCCGGAGATTTGTCCAGGAAGGCGTAGTGGGACCTGAGCACTAAATGGGGAACATGGAGCCAGTGTTCTGTGTGTGGGTGTCCACAGGATAGCACAACTGCAGAGCTCACAGAAAGTCCTCAAGGAGAAGGTCCACTCCTCAGGGACTGAAATCCTTTTGTGCCTTAATTTGTACCTTTTATGTCTTACTGACACCCACCAATCTACCACCCTCAACTACATAACTTTCCCAGTGGGAGTGAAAATGTACTGGATGCTTAATACCATTAATAACAGTGACCATAGATTGAATTCCTATTAAATAAGAACTTCTTTCTAAGCACTTCATAATTTTATTTGGTCACTCATTAGTTATTAATGTCTAAAATTACCTTCCTTCCTTTAGTGTAGGATCTAAGCTGTATACCAATGTAAAGTTAATGTTTCTAAGAGGCTGAGTCTGAACTCTGGAATCCGACACCTCTAGGCGTAAACTTGGCCTTGTGATTTAACAGGTACAGAGTCCTGAGGAGTGACTTACCCCATCTCAGCCTAAATTTCCCCAACTGTATTACAATGGGATTGTTATTATACTGAAGATGTAATAATGAGTGGGTCTCATAGGGTCAGTATGGGAAATAAATGGGAAAATGCCTGCACTTTAATATTAAGAAATATAAATTGGGGTTATGGCAGTGACAGCGTACACTCTGCTCAAAAAGTCACTGATGCATCTCATTCAGTAAAAGACTCCTTGTGGCACTTAGGCTCTCTACTGACTTGTCATGCCACACTGCTCAAATCTGATGATCCTTTGCATAACTCAGTGCTTTAGCTGAGCTGGCCATGGTGTCCCTCATGCAACAGGTCTGTGACCATAGCCTGGTCTTTGTTTTTCTTGTTCTGTTAGTCAGCTTTTTGTCACTATAACAAAATGCTGAAGGTGATTAACTTATAAATAGAGAAGAGTTATTTTAGCTCCTGGTTTTGAAGGTTCCAGTTCACGATCTGTTGGCCCCATCTTGGGATCTGTGGCGAGACAGCATCATGGCAGGAATGTGTGGCAGAGCGCAGCCAGGAAGTGGAATAAAGAGGCCAGAGCCTCACGTTTGGGGTGAGGGGCCCATGCTGTGGGAGGCCTAAAGATCGCTCCCTGGTGCCACCTCCCAGAGGTTGCATCATTCTGGAACCTCATAGTGCCACTGTGGGGAGCAGGCCTTTAGCACAAGGACTTTGGGGTCATTCATACCCAAACTCTAGCAGTTGTTCCCCTCCTCATTGTGTCCAGGTCCTCCAGGGACCAGCCCAAGCGTGTTTGGCCGGCCAGCCTTCATCTTTAACATGGTTATTCCTATACCTCTGCATCTCAGTGAACCCTACCCAGCAGTAGCTCAGGAGAATTCTACCCCAGCTGGGCCCACGCACCCCTGATCTTCAGCACTTTCAGGGCCATGCTGTGTTGAACTGCTGGTCCCTTGAGTAGTCACATGTACCCTGACACAGCTTTGGTCTTTTTAAATATGTGTTGGTGTTTTTTCTTCTGTTCTTGATGATGCTGGTAACATTCTCTACAGGAATAACATTTAATATATGAAACACTAATTATTTTCTTTCTTTTCAGGATGAACTTGACCTTACAGACAAACACAGAGAAGCCATGTTTGCACTTCCGGCTGAGAAAAAGTGGCAAATATACTGTAGCAAGAAAAAGGTAAGATATGATTGTGATTATTATCAACTGCAAAATTATGGCTTTTGATTCCATGAGTTCTCCCTTTTCACCACCAGAACTCAGCTCTTTATCATGTGTAAACCAGATTCAGAGTGTCTTGTAATCTTAGTATTATAGGTGCAAAGTGTTAGCCCCTTGGCTGTTGTTTCCTTGGGCTTCCTGGCACCTGTAACTATTATTAGTTATATGAATGACTGAGACCCCAAAACATTGCCCCGAAACTTCCTGTGACTGCCTTGTAGCATCTTTACATTTGGGGATCTCAAAGGTGTGACCTTGTCCTCATGTCCCGAAATGTTTCTCTAGTCATTTCACAGTACACATGAAGAATGCAGAAAAGGGAGAGAGGGCACAGACCCTCCTCCGCTTCTCAGGAATTATATACCTGCCACCCTCTCTGTCGCACTGTTAGGAATATACTATGCCCCACTGCAACAGAATCTTTTCTGGGTGATCATTTTCCTCAGGAGATGGGGAGAATGGGCATGGGGCACTGAAGAAACCGAAAGCTGTAACTCCCTAGCATGCATGCCACATGACGTCAGTGTGCATTGCACCTCTAGAAAGAAAGTTCACTCTGCCATCTCCTAACCCCATGGCAGATCCTCATACCCACTTTTTTTTTTTTTTTTTTTTTTGACTAATCCCGTTCATAGCCACCTTTTGGCACTTTTCCCTTGTTTCCAAGAGAGATGTGAAAGCAAATAGGTACACAGGCAGGGCAGACTAAGAGAAGTGCCACCTCTCCCCAAAAGGCAGCAGACACTCCAATTAATCGCTGCGGGCCTGGGGAAACAGTAACAAATGATAATAGGCTGGTATGGTTTTAAGACCCCAGCGTCAGTCTGCAGAACCTCTCTTCAGTGTCAGTATGTGCTTTGGGACTTCTGCGTGCCCACCCAGCTGTCGCCCATGCCTCTGCTGTTGCTGGGCTGCACCAGTCCCCAAGAGCACCTTCCGTCCCTCAGTGCAGGCACCCTACCGAGCCTGCACACAGGTCTCTCCCTCCACCTGTCCTTAGGCTTCCGGCTCTGAGGCAGCGTCAGGCTCACTCACCCTTGCAATTCTAGCATCTGGTATTTTGAAACAAATATATGATGACCAGGCTGCAAAATTGTCAGTAGTATTATACTGAATACTGTCCAAAAAAACTTAAAACATATTTAATTTTTCATCTGAGCAGTGGTAACTGGAAGAAGTGTATGTCAGATTTGGCTCCAGTGCCCTCCACTAAGAGATGTGTCAAGCAGAAATCTTTCAGTATGATCACTGAGCTGCTCTTAGATCAAACTGAAGTCTTACGGGTCCTTTTCCAGTGGCTAGCAGTAAAATGTCTTTGTTCATCAATGTATCATCCTCTCCTCTCCTCTGTCTCTCTTTTGAACATATCTCTCCAACCAGAAACACCTGAACAGACTGTCATGGCCCAAGAAACATATAAGACAATGGGAAGGAAGTTTTGAATTACAATACAATGTGTTTGTTCAGTCCTGACACTAATGGTACTGCCTGGTCTTTGAGATCAAGGGATCTTTCACTAGGACTGAGAAAGAAAAGCACTCTAATGCTGTGTGTACAGAGGACACTGCCTATTTTGGCTCATCTTAATGCAGATTTTTTTCCTCAAAATTAGGAAATAATATAAAGTAGGAATTGAGAATATATACTAAAGGAAAGGAAGGTACATGAAAATGGGAGCAACTCGCTAGAGGGAATGTTTTCTTCTTTCCCAGATTTTATTACACCCTTGACAGCAATTGAAAGTTAATCATGGAAACTACTGCCCCTTACATTAGAGAAAGCAAACCCTAGAGAGGAGTAATGACCTCAGTGTTGCAGCTGCTGCTCATTTTTCTAGTTCCAGACCAGTTGGATTCCCTTGCAAGCCTGGTTTCAAGTGTATGTAATGGGGTTGACTTTTTGTAGGTGAATAGATATACATGTGGACAGTAGCCTCAGAATTCCATTCTTCAATGGATGGTGGATGGGCCCTTCTTCTTGGTAGGCCAGATTGCACAGATGTGGGGAAGGCACTTCTGCTAGCCTCATTCCAGCAGTTTGGATTCCTCTCATGACTCAGCAATGGCATGGCTGAGTGGGAAAACCATTTTAACTCTTTAGGAACTCCTGTGGGCCTATAGATCTGTCTCGCTTTGAAATGAGTGGTAGTAGAATTTCACACAGTGTTAAATGCCTGTGCTCTGCAGCTGAACTTGTGGTATACTGAAATAAATCGAGAAATGCGTAACAAATACAAAGACACAAAAACTTACCCAGGAAAGGGTCTGATGTTTTTCTCTGCAAATAACATGGTGTCCCAAGGAACATTCTCAGAGCAGAGCAGCGTGGTGGCCACCTTTGATATTAAGAGATTATTTTCCTCAGAATATCACTTGTGTAGCTTTCTCTGATCAGGCTTAGCACCAACAAGCCAAACCACATCCATTTCTCAGTCTGGGGAAAGCTATACCCATGGCCCCTTCCAATTTTCCATCTTTTGAGATTAGAACCCAGGGCATTGTAGACATTCTCCCACATAGCGAAGCCATAGAGTCAGGGTCCTCTGAAGCCAACAGAAACAGGCCGTGGGAGCTGGTAAAAGCAGGCTCTCTGTAAAAGTGAGCAGAAGTTGTGGAAGCAAATAAGACATAGGCCTGTGCGCAGGGCCGAGGTTTTTCCCAGCCAGTTGCCTCTTTCCCATCTGACAGACTAGGGACCCAGCGGCCGCTATCAGCTTATCAACTGCTTGTTCATTTACAAAACTTCTGTATCTAAGTCTCTGGTTGAAAACTTAATCCCAGAGCCAAAACTAACGCAGCAAAAGTATTTCTGGGCAAAAATTATTGGAAGGAAGTTCATTGGAACTTCACCTAATTGAGGAATCTGGGGAGAGTCAGAGAGGGACGTAGCAAGCCTGGCTCAGCCTATAAGGCGCTGACTGGTCAGCCCTGGGTCCTCACAGACAGCAATCCACCGTCAGAGTTTTAAGCTCTCGTGAAAGATCCAAAAAAGGTCCTGTTGTTTGGGTCAGGGGTATTTTTGAGTAGGAAATGTTTGTGGTTCTTATCTTTAAAGGTAATTCCCTTTTTAGTTCCAATCACAACATACTCTTTTGTTTAAATGAGGTTTTTCCCAGTCTCCAGCCAGAAACTGCATCTGTTAACAATCTTTTGGATTTTAAACTGAAGCTTTTAAAACAATGAACCATCTGACCACAAAAGGCATCTGGCCATACTGTATTTACTTATTGTTAACATGATTTTTAAATCCTGGGAAAAGTAAGGAGTCAGTCTTACGGAGAGGTGCGATAAAATGTGTGTAATGCATTGTGCCAGCAGCAAGCTTATCAGCACAGAAAGAAGTTTTCTTTAATGCTGTTCTTCCCAGGAGGAGCCGGTATATTAGTCTGTCCTTTAGTCATTATAAATACTCGGAAGATGTTTTTACCCTTTGTGGGCTTCAGAGTGTGCAGAGGAAGCGAGGGAGGACGTAGACACTGTTAGCTGTGGTGACTGCAGATGTTTGAGGGAAGATCAGGGTTTAATGACTGTGCCTAATTTTTCCTCCTTTATTTCTGACCTCTAAAGCCAACTCTTAAGTAAATAATATTATAGTCTTCATTTTATATTCTGTATGTTTGGAGAGCTACTTTGGGGAAGGTGAATTTCCACTCTCCTGCTGAGTGTGTGTTTGATTCTAGCTAAAGTAAATCACTCAAGAATCTTGCCTCTCTTGGCTGGAGTTCAGCTGTTGTGTTTTCTGCAAACTGCTGATCTGGTGCTGGTTCCAACACCTTTTTTGAAGGACTCTAGGGGAAAGTGGCTGAAAATTAAGCTAGTAGTTTTCACTGATTGTTCTTACTTGGTTTGTATATCCTCATTGGATCAATCCCACACTGCTCCTCACGAGAAGACTTGTGACTCCTCCTCAAGACTTCTTGCCCCACACATGCTCACAAAGATGAAAGTTGCATCGTGTGTGGGCATCAGGCTGTGGTTCTTCCACTTCCTTCTGTGTTTGGAGTGTAGGGAGCCAGTAAATTGATCAAAACACAACTGAAAGAACATACGCTAAAGCAGTGGGATTAAAGACAAAAGAGACCTTCAGTTTCCTCCACAATTGTTAATAAACCAGCTAGAAAATGAAGTAATCCTGTATTCCCAGGATCCTACTGAGAAGCTGCTGTGATTGCTCTGGCAAGAGCAACAGCTGCATTTGACCTGAATATTTTAGAGTGAACCTAAGTTAGGTATCCTTTGCTTTCTTTTACTGTATTTGCTTAAATACAGGGTAGAGTGAGCATTGATTCGATGGGTGTCTACTCTGCTAGACAGCAAGAATTTTTTTTCAGTGATGAGACTCAAATCCCAGGTCTCATACACGCTAGGCAGGTGCACTGCCCTTGGGCTCCACCCCGCCCCTGCTCCTCAGCTGCTGTAGCAGTACCGGCTCTGGTCTCCTGCCACAGGATTGTTGACCTGCAAATGAATTCAGATTGATGTTTGTGCTCTTAAATGATGAGAGCTTTTAAACAGTGGCAGAAGCCATCTGGATAGAAACGAAATTCACCTGTCCTCCCTCTGCCTTTCTAACGAGTGTGTAAGGGATAACTAGTACACCTCCGGACTCTGCAGGCTCAGCACTCTGTGCCTGCGCTTGCATTGAGAGATGAGGCATTGCATGTAGTCCCTCTTTAGGCAGTAGGAGATAACAAGCTTTGGGTATCTGGTGTTTCATTCAGCCAGATGGCGCAGTTGGTCAAGAGCAGGTTGGTGTGTTATTTACGAGCTGTGTACTGAACATCTACTCCAGGGAAGACTCTTGGCCAGATTCTGAAGGTGGTTAAACAAATAAGTTAGATTTCCTGGATGGATGGTTCTGGTAGGAGAAGCAATAAAACCAAATTTGATTGTCAGGCCTTGTCCTAGGGGCACAGAGGAAGGGATGACTGAGGTGACTATTACTCGACCGCTTTGGCGACCTGCCAGTGAGATGTCACACTTTATCCCATCACCTAGCAACTGGCTCAGTTCAGTGTTTAAGCTATGTTCACATGTGCTATATTCTTTTCCTTCTAATCTGTATTTTGTTGTTTCTTTTGCCCTTGCTTAAATAGTCTAGACCTTATGATTGTTACTAAACATAGTTTGTAAGGTTGTCAGGAAATCTATAAAAGGCTTCATTTGAAAAATGAAGACTCACTATGAGGGAAAACTAAAGTAACTGAGGTTTGTTCAGCCTGGACACAAAAAAGCCAGACGGAAACTCCTCCTGCACAGGCTGGTATTCTGTAGATGTGTCCCAGCAAGCTGTGTTATTACCAAAACACTACCAGCTTCCACTTGATCCTCCCAATAAAGTCCACCCTGCCACCCTGTCCCTTCCCACAAGGGCCCATCCATTTTCCCCGTGACTCAAGCACTGGAAGGCTGGCTGGTCACTGGTGCATCAGGGGTCTGTAAGTCCTGGTCCCCTGCTGTGTCAGTGGTTCTCACTCACTAATGCCATACTTTGCTGTGGAGTAAATATTTTGAACATTAATCTAAGTATGAGATACTGATTGACCTATAGATTGTGACAAGAGCCACTGGGTAATGTGTGTGCAGAACTTGCAGTATTGCCCTTCTAGAAAGTGACCTGGATGCAGAAAAAGAATGGCATTGAGGGTGTTCTTCACAGTTTATCTCTAAAAAAGCAATGAGAATGTGGTAAACAACTTAAAAGAGGATAGTTGCATTATGGTTCACAGCCACAACAGGGTCTGACAGCCAGCAAAATGTGTTTCCAAAGAAATTTTAATGACACAGGAAACTGCTCAGTGGGTAATGTCAAGATTTTTTTTTAAAAAAAGACGATATCAAACTGTGTAACTAGTGTGATCACAAGTTTGCTATGATGTGTATATATTGATAGGTGGACAAACAGCTGTTGGTAGGATCATGGGTGATGTACTTTGATTGTTTTTTCTGCTACACAAGTATTTCCCATCTTTAGGTAGTGCACTAATCTTCCTCTTACCTTGAAATATCTTCGTGTTGGTTGTGAAGATAAAATGAGTATATTTAAAATATGCATGATCTTTTTTATCAGTAAAGGTTTAGAGAAGCAAGACCGTTAGGAGATCTCAGTGTGTGTTTGTGTGTCTCCCTCCCTCTGTTTCATACAGCGATTTGCCCATCAGCCACCCTGGACACTAACTGCACATTTTCTGCAAGGTGCACGGGGTGACAGGGAGGGAAGAAGGATGGTGAGCCGTGGGGATGAGCAGGATAAGCCGGAGCCCGTGAGCATGTTCTGAGAGGCGTGTTCTTGCGTCTGACTTACTGGGTGTCCTGCAAAAGTCCGGGCCCTTAGTTACAGTGCCCACTCCACACACCAAGGACTTGTTGCACACTACCTGGTCAGTGGGCAGGTAACCACAACACGTCAGAAGTGCAAGGTGGCGCCACTGCATGCCACTGGCCAGTGCTTACGGAAGGGGCTCTGTAGTGCTCCAGCCCCCTCCCCAAGCCACTCCGCCTTGGTACACCACCAGGCTACCACCTGCTCTTCAGTTAGGAGGGAGAATACATAGCCATTAAGATCCAGCCCATGTGTGCGCTGTCAGATGGCGCTGGCATTGTTTTCTTTGTCCAGCTCTGGGGCCCTTTCTCCTCTCTAGCTTAGTTTTCTATTGTTCCCTCAGAGGAGTAAAACAAAGATGACCCAGCAAGCATATTTATTTATTGTATATAATAAGCTTATTTATTAAGAGAAAAAAGATCATCAACATAATTCAGACAAATACAATTCTTAAAACTCAGGAATACCAGGTAGATTTGAGTTAAAATTGAAAAGTATATGTGAACATTCTTTAAAATTATTATAGAGGCAAACTCCAATGAAGTTAAAATTATTATAGGAGCAAATTGCAATGGAGTACTAATATATACATGCATGCACACACAATTTAAAACCAAAGATACTCAAAACACATATACATGCATAAGTACATTTCAGATATTTGAAGTTCACTGTTCTAATAAATTAGACACCTGTAGGTCAGCTCAGTGCTTTATGCAGTATTTCAAAGTACTTAAGATAAATGAGAAAAAATTTAATCATTGTAATTTTTATGAGCATGTTTACCTTTTAACAAAACAAATGAGATATATCAAATATAAGTTATTGATATCATTTAAGGCCACCCAAAAGGTAACCTGTTGACTAGTTCCACAGCTTGGGGCATATCACTTAACCACTCTAATTCTCTTTCTTCCTCTGAAGAGTGAGATCAGTTTCACAGCACTATGACAATTAAGAGACATGCTGCCGTAGTTGCAGGAGAGCTTGGGGCATGCGGGTGTTAGATGCTGTTACATGATGAGCATGGCAGCTGGCAGTTAATAGTATGATGGACTGAATTTCTCTTATTCACCCATATGCTGACCCGGGCTTCATCTTTTCTGTGTTCGTCAGTAGTGATGCCTGGATTTCTTAGAACAGTAGTGAGAACTTCAGGTGTACCTTTCCCTTAGTTGATCCACTGGACATTTCAGAGGCAGAGATGGTAATTTAGGAGGCAAGATTATAGATGAGACAGGAAGCCAAGAAGTCCTTTCCGTTAACACTAGAGGTTGGTAAACAAAAACCTAGTCGTGGTGAAAGATCGAGGCAACCATGAGCAGCTTGTAATCCCTTAGCTCCTAAATGTCCAACTTTACTCCTTCTCCTTGACCCAAAGCCCTGCTACCTCAGTGCTCCGTTGAGCAGGTCTGGCTGGGAGAGAAGCTCACATGATTGGGTTTGTCCTACAAGCTGCCATCATAGGACAAGTCAGAAAAATGGGCATAAGTGTAGGGCAAACCACATTTTAAGCAAAGTTTAAAACTTCCTGCTCTGTTTGTTGTATAGAAAACTGAAATGTTTGATGACTGTCTTCAGTTTTGAAATAAGAGAATTAAGAGTATTTTTAAATGAAAGCATTGCTACTGTTTACAATGGAAGAAAATCTTTTTATAGAACACAGTATCCAGAGGTCCCTTAAAGCAAGCCAGTTTCCGCAAACAAGTAACTTATTAGGTGGAAGTGATACAGACTTACAGGTGCCCCTTTCTACCGTGGAATATGTTCAGAGTTTCACATTACAATTCAGTAGTGTATTCTAGCCATCTTCTTACTGAAGTTAAGCTAATAAAACAGATCTTCAGTATTGAGGAGGTGATAAAACACTGTTTCAGCACAGTTCAGATACTGCCTATCACCATAGCAGACATTCTGCATTTTGGTAAATTGGCATTCTCTCAACTTTCTAACCAAGAAAATTAATAAAATCTCAGGTACACTTTCCCCTCTTATTATGGGATGAACTGTTATTTCCTGATTGTTTAATTTTTGTTGTGGGGGCCAGGAATTTAGCTCAGCAGCATAAGCACCTGCCTGGCAAGACTGAAGTTGTGAGTTTGATCCCCGGTACCAAAAAAAATTTTTTGTTGTTGTGAAGGTTTTAAATATACAAAAAATATGAAATATAATAAACATTCATATTTAACAAATGGTAAAAATATCTTTCAATATTCATCTCAGATTCAAGAAAGAAAGAAAAGAAATCAGCCTTACAGATATAGTCAAAGCCCAAGGTGACCTCTATTTTGAAGGTAGGGCATTTTCCTTGCCCATGTATTTATAGCTTCACTTTATGTATACACTGTTTATTCCTTTTAACTGCTCTGTGGCATTTCATTTCATGAACATACTATAGTTTCTTTTTACCTATATTGAATAATGCTTATTTTCAGTTTTTTGACATTATAACATTGCAATAAACATTCAAGAATCTCTGTAAGATGAGACACCTAGACCTAGAGTCACTGAGTTGTTTGAGGTGAGTAGCTTCATCCTTAACTGATCTTTAGGGTTGTTGTTGTAATAATTTATCCTTGCAGCAGACTTGTTGCCAACCATTAGGGGTTGATTCCAAGGGGTGGAAATGAATATTATGTGGCTCCGATCAATCTTCATATGCGAGTTTGAGTATTTCTGGGATGAGAAACTGTCATAAAAACACTTCAGTTTCCCCCATATGTCTGATTGAAATAAAAATTATTGGAATAGAAAGTACTCATTAAAAAAACTCCAAGGTTTAGAAAATGAAAAGCATTCCATTAAAATACCCATAAAATTGTACAAACATATAAAATATTACAATGTTACATAAAATTCACTCAGAATTGTTGCATTTTGGTTTGATTATAAAGGAAACTGCTTGGTGTGTGGTTCAGTCTTCCTTCCCTCCAGACCTCTTTGCATACTCAGTTCTAGACCCAGACAAACTGTGTTTCCAGCTTTAGAAGCTCTTGACTTATGTAAGTGCTGTGATCAAACACAGGAAATCCCTTTCGGCCTTTGCCACGTCCTGGTGGGTGACCTAAATGCAGGTGCAGAATCAACCTTTCTGCATAAATAGCAAGTATGCAGTGTCTGGCAGCCCTTCAGCCAGAGCTAGCATCTTATCTTGAGCATCTTATAAGCGTTTTGGAAGTTGGTCCCCCGTACCTCCTCTAGGTATTCAGAAATTAAAGAGTTTAACTTGCTGTCTCTCTCCCATTCCTAAATTCTGAGCTCTTCCTGACATGCAGGCCAATTCCTGAGTTTGAAATTGTCAGTTCAGTTCTGTAAACACTTTGCTTTATTTTTCACAGCTTTGTAAAGACAGTGAACTTGTGTTTGTTATGTGGATGCCATCTCTTTTTCTGTTCCCTAATGCTTGCATTTCCTCAGTGAGTAATATCCCTTGACTCTGGGCCTTGCTTTCCCAGTGACTGGGGAACACCTGGCTTCGAATGGGTTGACACCCTTGTTTATATCACTAATTGTCTTTCACACAGCCTTGGTATAGGACACATTCGGTTGTGCGGGTCACAGAGGCCAGAGCACATGCTTGTCTTGGAGCCCTCTGTCTTTGCCATGGAGCACTTACCAACAGGGCCATGATAGGAGCAGCATTCTGAATGTGCCCGTGAGTCCCACTGAGCCCACTGCAAAGGCCTATAGAGGCACAGAGGTGCAGAATTTCCTCTTTTCTTTTCTTTTCTTTTCTTTTCTTTTCTTTTCGGTCTTTTTGAGACAGGGTCTCACCGTGTGTTCCGGCTGGGCTTGGGCTCACTTTGTAGCCCAGGCTGGTCTTGAACTTGCAGCGATCTTTCTACCTCAGCCTCCCAAGTTCTGGGATTACAGGAGTGTGCCACCATGCCCAACCTTTCAGGATTTCTTTAAACATGAGAAAAAAACCCAGTCCTGTGGAACCCAGAATGAGTGTGGCTAGGGAATCTGAGAAAGCAGTCTTAGTGATAGCTGAATCTGTGATGGAAGGGGATATCACGGCATCAGTGGACTCCAAAGCACACAACACAGGAGACAGGCCAGGGCAGTGCATACCCTCTGTCATAACATTCCTTATGACTATGGGTTCTTGTCCTGGTTGGCTGAATGGGCTACAAAAACCTCAAGCATAGTTAGGCGGGAAAAAAGGACTTTTCTTGATTGCCAGCTCTGAATAATTGGAAGTATCTTATTTCTCCATCCATTTTGAAGGACAGTTTTTCAGGGTACGTCAGTCTGGGTTGGAAGTGGTTTTCCTTTAGGATCTGAAAGACTTCACTCCATGCTCTTCTTGATTTCATTGTTTGTGTTGAGAAGTCTGCCGTGATTCTGATAGGTTTTCCTTTATAGGTGATCTCTCTTTTCTCTCTAACAGTTTTTAGTATTCTATTCTTATGTTGGATTTCTGGGATGGTGATTAT